>PVHY01001440.1:49770-122270 GCA_004024945.1 Uropsilus gracilis
GATAGATAGATAGATAGATAGATAGATAGATAGATAGATAGATAGATAGATAGATAGATAATCCCTCACAAACTGAACTAATGAAGCAATTATAGCTGAGAAGGAAGATACTTTCTATATCAATCAACTTTTGAAATCAACTTAACCAATTAACCTCATCTTTACCAGGTAAAAGTCATTAGAGTTCAAAAGGAAATTCAGAGTTTAAGCTAACATCTCAGGAGGTCCTCATTCAATGGTCCTTCAGTGTTGAATTTGCCAACTTTTCCTGATTTGAAACAGCACAGCAAGGACAGAAGGCTGTGAGAGTTGTGTTACATGGCCAACTTCTAATTTCTGCAATTCTGGTGGATTTTCTTGGTGTTTCCTTGTCCGTAAGACTGGTCTGGATCACATGCAACTGCAGTGACACAATCCTGTTAGTGAAATATTGAGTGCAAAGGTTCCAACATGTGGCCTGGGACTTAGTAAGTACTTTTTAAGTGGAAGGCGCTGCTGTAAATCAGCTCACTGCTTATGATCAGACTGGCAATGCCTGGCTTATGGGCACCTTTGGCCATGATGACTACATCCTCGGGAAACCTTTACAACTCAACTAAGCACTACAACAGAAAACAATCAACCAACAGGCCAGGGTAAAGAAGACAGAATTCTACTAACCGTGTGCTCCATTTGCTAATGACCCCAAGGGTTTCATCTCAAAGTGACTCTCATTTTCACTCTCTCACCCCCTCTCCTCCCTTTCACTGCAGGGGCTTACCTGATTTCCTATGCTGACTTTAGATCAAAGAAGCAGATGTGTGACCTTTGCCAAGTCACTTAACCTCTCCTGGCTTCTCTTTGCTCATTGTTAAAATGAAACAGTTGGGCTAGATAATCTTTAAAATCTTTCCAGCTCAATGATCTGTGATTCTAGGCAATGAAAACTCAGTTCCTAGATAACAAATCAGTCAGTCCAGTGTACGATATTAAGCCAAATGAAGCCCTATAATTCTCTTAATTTTGCTCTAATGGGAAGATTTATACATCAAGTCCACAGGATGTCTAGACACTGCTTTCAAATAAGATCCCAATCAATAATTATACCTCATCAGTAAATTCCCAAAGACAAGTATGACTTTATTTTTATGAGGAAGTTGTAGTCACACACTGGCTGAATGGCATCTTTCTGTCACACTGTGAGAGTGTTGTAAAGGATTCAGCATTATGGTCAATATTCTCTTCACATATGAGGAGGATGGGTTTAATAACTTTGGACCACATGGGTCAGAAAATTCCCACTATAATCACTTATGCAAAGGGGAGCAAACAGCCTCCTTATCCTACACTACACTTTCAAGTATTCAACTGCAAAAATCAGTCCAGATGCCCCCCCACTTCCCCACACCACATGTGCCATAAGCATGCATAAATGTTAGACCACTCCAACAACACCCCAAAGATTGCAAGAACAGCTTCTTCATTTCAGGCCTAAGGTCTTATTTTTCAAAGGATCGTTCAGCTAATCCCATAAATATGCACTGAAAACTTACTTTGCATGAGTTAAGTACTAAACATTCAAATATGGGATGAGGTAAAGAAAGCAGGTTCTTGATTTCACAGACATTAATGAAGTCTATGTAGGTAAACAGTTGCAAACATACATATGGGAACTCAACTCCCACTTTTAGTGAGGTTCTAGGTTGGTAGGCAGGCTCCATTTTTTTTTTTTTTTAAATAAGGAATTACTATTACTAGTGCTAAAAATAGGCTATGGTCTAGGTAAAATGAACATCACAATGTGACATCTCTGAGGCAGGAAAGAACATCATGACCATGGATTTGACAGAAGAATGTGATGGGGGGAGGCGCAGTGAGTAGGAAACAAAAATGCCTAAGGTGGCTATGAAGAGATAGGCAGGTCAGAAAGAGTGTCTTGTCATAAAAGAACTTAGAGATTCTAAAAATGTAAAGGCACCACACATGTTGTTTGTCATCAGAATGTCTTTGTTGGTCAAGTGTATTACAAGTGATTTCAGAAAAGCCTTTATAATGGAACTATTTATAAAAATGACAGTCATTTACCGGGAATGCCTGAAGACCTTATCTAAATCTTCTACCTTTATCACAAAGTACTTTACTCTTTAATCTATACCATGAGATAGGCCTGTTTTTAATCCCTAAATTACAGATAAGAAACAGGGTTAAATAACTTCTCTGAGGTCACAGAATTGTTACTACTAATGGGACCATAATTAAATCCAAAATTTGTACAATTAGAAAGTTCTCTGCACTTTTACCCATGACCTACTGTGTGCCTCAGTTCTCCGTATATGTAGCTCTGCAACTCAGGCAGAAATCACAGACATCACAGGTGGAGGTATAGACTAATAAGTTTTTAAATCTGATTTCATGGGATTAAAATAGCAACTTTACTCAGTGTTTTCTTTGGAGGGATAGTAAAAGATTAAGGTAAAAGCATATTCATGGACACAGTCTGGTTCTGGTAATACAATAATCATTGCAAAAGCAAGACTCATTTTAACATTCTACTGAAAAGATTTAAAGTTATAGGGAAAATGCAGTAGAAATAAAGAGAAAATTTTATGAGAGAACAATGACTGATGACTGGCAGACAAGAGAAAGATAAAAATCACATACAAATAGGAAGAGGAAAGACACCATAGAATGAGAGAAGTGCCACAGTTTGGACTGCCCAGGGGGCACTGAGTCTTCCATATATGTGAAATTCACCTGAATCATCGCAGACTCTCTTTCCAGGTATCACTGTCCTTAGAGAAACAATTAGAGAAGTAAGTCCCTCTCACAGCTCTCAAAGTATTCTTTTCCCAGAAACTAAAAATGGGTTTGTTGCCAAATGGGATAGTCCAACTGGGGGGGGGGGGGTTATTCTCTAGGCTGAAGTGGCTGTGTCAACAGGTAAAGCCTTAAAGTCACACCAAAATTCAGAAGTTCCCCACCCACCTTTGTGTGAAAATATTGCTATAACAAACTCTTCTTTCCCTAACCCTTGAGGTAACTAGAGATTATGGAACCATTAGACATGTCAATAGTTTCTCCTTTCGTTTATGGCTAAACTACTTCATTTGGTTTTATTAAATAGTAACTTTACAGTGACCCTTCCTAACCTTGCCAGATTTCTTTCTCACTTCTAATGCATTTATTTCTAGCCATGGCTCATAATACTCATCAAATTAGTAATCCAAAAGCAATTGATCATGTCCAAGTCACTTCAGGAATCAATGCCAGGGCTTAGCGGCATAGAGTAGCATCATCTGGCAAACTGCCTTGGATGACTTTATTTCCATTCTTATTGAAAATGAATGACTTTTGGGGAAGGTTTCTGTGATGCTGATAGGAAACAGATCTTTGCTTTATGAGCCTCAACAATGTGAATGACACCCCATCTACATTTAGCCTTGACCTTCAGGTTATTTATGTAACTGCTCAGGTCATCCTCTGGGCTTCTTCCCTCTGACACTTCAAAGCAAATTTGTGTTCTACACTAAATTTAGGATCTCCTTGGATTTCCCTGGTTTCCTTTCCCAGCTTTTCCTACTAAGACCTGTGTTTTCTAAAGTCATAAATCTGGATGACTCTATTTAAGGTAAATGAATTGACCAGGCTTTTACCAACATTAACCTCTATAACCAGCACCTGTGCTATTGTGCCCACCCCAAGACTGTAAGCCTGAATCCATTGGCTGTACACATGTGTGAGTGTGGATACCTGGGTCTAGGAGGCCAAGATAAAAGGGTGGTGCTACCTCGTTGAAGGGAACATAAAAAGAAATAGAACTCGAGTGTCTGTTTTTTTGCTGCCTATTCTCCCCCTGTTCATTATTAAATATTCTATGAAGATAATTCTAAGGGTTCCAAGATTCTTTAGCTGCTAGAACTGATGATGAACCTACCCAGATTAGGATGGTTGTAGTCTACTCTACTAGATTATTATTCCCAATCTATTGTTCTATAACATTCAAAATCTTCAACATATGCACAGCTTGGTGGTGCCAACAGAGAGAAAGGACAGTCCACTGGAATCAGTGGCAATATCTGCAAGCTCTGAATAGTCAGATCCAGGCACAGAGCCTCATTGCCTCTCTGTGGGACTGAGACTCTGAGTGATTACATTTTGAATTGGATCTGTTACCGGGAGCTGCATTCCAGACACATAAATACGCTAAGACACACAGACATACATCTATTAGTAAGAATTCTTGTGGTTGCAAAATTAACAGACACCAGCTGGAGCTAATTTATGCAAGAAAGAGCAAATAAAAGCAAACATATTACATGCATAGAGGGGCATGGCACGGATTGAAAGCCTTGGGGCTAAAACTAGGCACGAGACCCAAGCAGATCCTAGAAGTGTTTCTTGTCCGTATCTTTTCTTGATTTCTCTCTGCTTATCTGCATAATTTTTTCCTCTCCTGCTCCTCAGTCCACATGCTGGGTGGAAAATGACCTCCCAAGAATTCTCAACATTTCTGCCAGTTTTAGAAACAGCTGCTCTCCCTCAGCCCCAATTCCTGTTTCCTGGGGAGGGAAATCTGATTGCTTTCAGTCAGCTATAATTTGGGAGAGGTAAGTCATTTAGGCTAAGCAAGCTTCTTGGGGACATGTCCTCATAGTCCCACAGATATGTGCAGATGCCTCAGACAAAGTGGCCTTGCGAGGGGATGGTTCTCTTGTTAGCTGAAGTTATCCGCTGATGGAGGCAATCAGAGGAGACTAAGAACACATTTAAGTCCCCTCACCACCTTTCCCCACTCAACCTAGTCAGCACACTTCAGACCCCATCACGCCCTTGAACTCAAGCTGTAGCCATTGCTCTCTAGACACAACACTTGACCACTGGAAAGATTTTTACTACAAGTATTACCAAAGCCCACCCCAGACGCTGCCTGCAGAACAAACACATCATCTTCTGCCTCAAAAGAAGGCACAGCACCCCAGGCCCCTAGGATGTCCTGTCACCTTCAGGTTTTTACTCCAGATAGGGTCTCAGCCTCACAGCCACCGAATGGCAAAAACCCAAGATGCAGAAGTGATGATCAAAACCTTGGACAAAAAAAAAAACGATTTAGAAAAAAAAGAAAAAAAAAAAAAAAACCTCATGTCTACATGCCATGAAACTCTTACTTGAAATAATAGGAAGTGAGCATGTAATTCTTCAGTAAGATTGGGGACTCCTCACTTTACAGACAGAAAAGTCCAGGCAAGAAAGGCAGAAGATTCCCATCAACCTGTAAGAAAACTTCGGGAGTTTAGCTGACTTTTGTTTTTCGTTTCTGGAGATTTATTAAGTTGCTGGTGCTTTATTCAAATCCTTACTCCCAACCCCTACTTTTCTGAGTTTTGTTGTCTATGTAAAAGTAGGTTTCCTGCTTCCTTGGAGAATGTTTCAGTCATGTGTAGTGAAGGAGCTGATGAACCTCCAGGATAATAAAATAGAGAGGAGATGGAGAAACAGCTAACTGTGTGGCACATGAATTACTGTTGATGCTCTGGGAGAAGGGAGTTACAATTATCAGTTAATCCCCTACTTCATTGGTAGTGGGCTGGGGAAACTGTTAATTGACATCATAAACACATTTGGAAGGAAATTTCCAAAGGATAGCTTTGAGAGCAATGAGAGAGGCAGACCAATTCAACAGGCAAAATCTCTTATTTGTCACATCTGGAAGCACCCTGGTTAAATCTTAATTAGAAGGTAAAGCATAGATCTCATCAAGAGAAATGGTGGGGAAGGGCAGGGTATGAGCCCAGGGCTCTTGAGTCAGTGGTGCTGACTACACTTCAAGTACCAGAAACAAGTCTAGAAAGGGAGGAACACAGTAGTCACTCAGGAAGAGGCTCTGGTACACTTGCTACCCTCCCTCTCTGACTTAAAACAAAGTTAATGATCTTAGTGCACAAAACTGAGCCAGCTCCATCTAATGAATGGGAGAAATGTCTGTTACTAGGAGGGATGAGTTACTAAGATATTGTTCTTTATTCTACAGACCTCCGCCCATAAAATCCCCCCCTCCAAAAACACCACACTTCACTTGTTTCTATTTCACAAATATAACGTGAATTGTATATTTACCCTTTTTTATTAACTGAACACATAAAATATTAACCTCACCTTATATCACTTAGATATAATCACTGTAATCCAAAGTAACAGGATTAAAGGAGTATTAGTGAAAAGCTGGATAAGTTAGCTATTCTTTATAATTAAGAACACAGGACATGTACATTTTTAATTGGGCATTATAATATTAAAAAGCTTAGGCTATTAGCACCTTCCTAATCTCAACCAAGTTCTACAAATGTTTGCAGGAATGCTGTTGCTGACTGCCAGGTTTCCTATATCCAATTTTATTGTCAAACATCTTAGGAGGCCTCTATTGAAGTTGTGATATCAACATGGGTACTGTTTAAATTTAGGCATTGCCATTAGCTATGTCTAAAAAACACAAAGGCCTAAACCAAATAAGGGTACTTCCTTCTTTTACTTTGTTACAAATCTTGAGCAGCCTAGGTAAATATGTGAAACTAGCACCCCAGGGCTATTTTTTCCAGACCTGGTGGGGGAGAGAAAATGAATCACCAGGACTGTTGAGTGAAAGGAAACTGGAGACTCCGGTTTTCAGGAGGGGAGAAGGAGCAAAAAAAAAAAAAAAAAAAAAAAACAAATACACACATACATATACACAGAGAGAGACAGAGAAAGGAACAGAGGTTGGGTAACACCCAGACTTTTGGGAAGGAGAGATAAGAGAATGGCAGGCAAGTAAACAGAAGCACAAGTGGTCAGGCTAGGCAGAAGCCCCCTAGAAGAGTGAGCAGGTGGTGGCAAGGTGCCATGGTAGGAAAGTGGGCTGCAAAAGAGTAGCTGGTTTGGAGAGTGTGGTGCCCCTCAAGATGGCATGGAAACTGGTACCTGGAGATAGCCATTGATTTGGAAAGTTGGTTTGCATCAGCATTTTTTGAAAAATTTTGAAGAGCCTTGGAAAAGGAAAGCAGCTAAGAATGCTGGAGAGAGAAGAAGCAAAAAGAAGAAAAAATCACCAGAGAAAGACTGGACTTTGCAGAGTGCTAACCTCAAGTTTGGAGGGGCAAAAGGGTACCATCATGGACATGTGTCTTTGGGACCTTTGGGATGAAAGATACAGACTGGGGTAAGATAACTAGCCACTTGTGGCTATAAGGATTTTTTGTTTTCCTGGTTAATTTTCCTTGTAAATAAAACCCTGTTGTTCAAATTGCATTTGACTGACAACTGCTACACATACTGCTACACATATATGGTAAGAACCTGAAATATTCTGGGTGGCAAAAGCTACATAATGAAAGTGCCAATTTTGACTTGTTGGTTGGAGGTTTCTCCCCATTTGCACCCAATATCAGTATCAGAGACCTCTTCCAAAAACACCAAACAAAAACATCTTCACACAAAATATTAGAAATATACCTGATGCATGGAGCCTCAGGTGCTTTGTTTTCCATCAACAGTGTCTCCTTGGAGTCCAAAAAAAAAAAAAGCACCTTTTAGTGAATCCAGTGACCTAGGAGCCTGCCACTCAGCCATCTCCATGCCAGCAGAGCCATGTTTTGGTAGCATAATAGAAGAAAGCTGACATATTATTGTCAGCTATAGATAAAACGTTTACCAGGACTCCATGTATGATGTTTAATCACCTGGAGTGCCAGGGAGGCCAAGGCTCCTTGACTGATGGCAAATATCACCTATAATCTTGGTTTTTCCTCCTCTAACTTGTTTTTGTCTATCAGGGGTTAATCTCATATCTCAATTAAAAGTTCTTTCCCATTTGACGTCATTAAATCTCCAATGTGCTTTATGAGAGCTACCAGTTAGAGATAACAGAATTCTGACAGTACATGCCTCACCTGGATGAATTAATTTAATCCTCACAAATGTCCATAAAATTGGTGTTATGGGTAGCCCTACTTTGTATTTCTGAGTCATATTTGTTGTGACAGAATCAGATTTTTGAACCCAGACCATGATTCCTGAGTGTGTATATTCATACTACCCCATAATGGTTTATCTACTAGGGACAGAGTGATATTCAAGATCACCCTGGATGCAAACATTTGTGATGATTTTTTTTTTTGTCTAATTCAGCTAATATGAGAGCGAAAGCATGTAATATATTGGTAATAAGAAATAATTGGGTGATCATGTCCTTATATTTTAGACACTACTTATAGCAGCATTTGTGAGGCACAAACAAGGCAGCTTGAACAGTGCCAGTGTATTTTATGTTCACAATGACATTCACACAAATCATGGACCATTTAACTTACACATAAATAGGCAAACTTAAATTCTCTGGCCCACCAAACCTGTAGGTGATCTTGCCACATGGTTTTGTTGGTTGGCTTAGAAATTCGTTGTTTCTCTAAGATGATCTCGCCAACTCTTACCATGGTGAATATCTACTATGTCCTTAGGTAGTATACATCCTCCTTACTGCAACTTGTGAGTGGCCCCTATTAAAATACATAGACTCACAGTTGACAGAAGAGACAGATTTGTCAGTTATGTTCTAGGCTGTCTGTGAGGTAATCCTTTTTTATATCTATTATTTGCTATTAGAAATCTGTTTGAAGCCAGTGAGTAGACTGTGATTAAAACAAAACAAAACAAAATATATATATATATATATATATATATCATCCAAATTTATTTTAATTTACTTCTAATCTATACTTGAGAAGCACATACTTCTTAGATATACTTTTCCAAAATTCTGGTTTCCAGCTCCCAGGTTTTAGGGTTTCCTGAGCCTGATACAGGGATAGTGACAGTTAAAAATTGTATTGGTACCAAAATACCCTGGTGGGCAGAGTCTGAAAGACCCCACGTGAGAGAAAACGGAAAGCAGGAAGAGAGGGAATATAAAAAGGGAGGAGTGGGGAAGAGAGAGGAAAAAAAGAAACAAGACTGGCAGGCTGAGAGAATAGGCCCATGTGGCCTGGCCAGGGGAAACCCCCTGGAAAAGTGAGCTGGTAGTGGCAAGGAGCCATGATGTGAGAGTGGCCAGCAGAGACATAGCCAGTGTGGAGTCAGATGCCAGAATGGCAGGCCAGGGCTGACCAGGGGCTGCTGAAGGCAAGCCTGATGAATGTGACCAGATGCTGAGCCGAAGGCAGGCCTGGTACAGGAAGTGTGTGGAGCCGCAGTAAGGGGGCATATTAGCAAAGCTGAGTTTACATAAGCATCTGTTGGAAAAGTTTAAAGAGCCTTGGAGAAGTGGAACAGCTTGGAATGTTGGAGAGAGAAGAAGCGAAGAGAAGTTGCTGGGAAAAGACTGAACTTTGCAGAAGTGTCTACCTCTCAGGTTTGGAGGGGCAAAGGGGCACCATCTTGGACATGTGTTTGGAACTTTTGGACTAAATGGTGACTGGGTAAGATAACTGGCCACTTGTGGAATTAAGGAGTTTTCGTTTTCTTGGTTAATTTCCCTTGTTAATAACCCCCCCCCTTTTTTTTTAAATTGCATTTTATCTGTCAACTGCTATGCACGGATAGTACAAACCTGGGGGAACCTGACTGGCAGAAGCCACATTTTAGAAGTGGTCTGTTTGTTAGAGGCTTCTGCCCATTTTGACTCGATTTCAAGTCTATGGCAATGGGAGTACCTTCCATGATAACAATGGGTATTCTGGTCCCAGTTCCTAAGGAAGCTTTGGAGCCATGAAAGTTAAATGTGAAAAAAAGTTAAAAGTAAAAATAAATAAAACCTAGACGTAGGCCACCTAATTCTCATTTGGGTGAAGGACATCTCTTGGTGGAGGAAATAATCAAGTACAAAAATATGAACTGACTTTTATAATCATTCTCCCTTATTTTCAGGGTTCCATTTATAAAGAAGCCTCCATATTTTGTTAGTTCACTATCTGGCCATTGATGTTTTAATTTGGAAACTAAAGAAATGAAGCTGGTCTTCCAATAGTTTGAGAGTTCAGTAATTGTAATCTCCCCCCTCTCTCCCCACCTTCCCAGTCAAACCATGGCATCACTAGCTGTGAAGAGTGTGGACACACCAGCACGAGCTCCTAGAGAAAGGAGGTTTGTGTGCTCATGTTAGGCCTGCAGACAGCCTGGGTGGAAGCTCAATAAGAATTTAACAACTCCAATATGTTTGCTTTCCGATCTGGCTTCTGGACCCAAAGAAGCCTGAATAAATACTGGCATATTTTATAAATGAGCTGTGGGAGTAGGAAAACCCAGTGTCTTTCTCAGATAATACAATTTCCAGGCAAAATAAAGGGGAAACTTGGCACAATTCTCAAAATATTGAATACTATATTGTTATTCCTGCATAAGACTCATCCAGTTCCTAGAACATTTCCTTAGATGTAGACACCAGAAAAGGATCATTAGTTCCCGTTGCTTCAGCTAGACAAGCTAATGGAAAAAACCTATTCATCAAGCCCTAAACAATTTTAAAACAAACTTTCTGTGTGCTTTGTTTTCAGGACGTTTTCTTTATTTATTCATTTGTCCACTTAGAAATGGTCAGGTGTCACGAAACAAAATGACTGAGAAAAAAGACTTGTCCAAGCGGACCAAGTTGAGACCAGATGCTACTTTAGAAGGAAAGCAAATGTACCCTATAGCTGGAGAAAATGTGTAGAAATAAAAATGGGGAAGGAAAAATAAGCACTTAAAGTGGTAGTATAGCGATTCTGTAATCAGTTGAGTTCTAGCTCTAAATTGACTGCTTAATAATTGTTTCTAGGCAAGGTGCTTAAATTCTTTTTTCTTTCAACTGACAAAATGGGAAGCATGAGAGTAAAAGCAGAATCTCTGGAGTAGGAGAGTGAGAGGTGAGTGTTGAGTATTAGAGATAATGCACACTTAACATTATCCAGTATATGACGTACACATTATTCAAAATACAAAATGACCACATTATTGCTTCTGTTACAAACTGAACATAAATTTGTATGACAGACATTGACTTAAATGATGAAAGCATTCACCATTTGTAGATAAAAGCTTGTCTTTCAACCTGCTGAATCAGTTAAGGGATTTAGAATATTCAATATTCTGCTCTGCCTTCAAATCCCTTTAGTCAGGTCAAGGAGCAACTGGCTCCTGTTTTGAAGACATCAGGGAAAAATTAACAAAACATGATATGCTTTAGGTACAGGCTACCAAAATAGAAAAAAAAATGCTAAAAAAATACCACAAGTTTATAGCAAAAATAAAGGGGACATTGACAAAAGCAAAATATAAACTACCAGACACAATTAAGCTAAGCAGTATGAAAGTAATCAAAAAATGTACAAAAAAAGAATGTCAGACCTCTTTCCAAACTGGAATTCTGTGATATAATGGTATAATCTCATTTATTCTACAGACACTTTGAAAACTGGAATGTGCCAGAAATATTTTAATATCCTACAGCATGAGTCTGGGTATTTTAATTTTATCTAGTCTGATTATTTCCTGGTTCTTAGAATAACAGAGCTCAGCTCATTCTTCTTGCAGTTGAAAGTGCCTTCTCTCCGGCTTTCCTTGGGGTTCAGTTTGGAAACATGGGGTGCATTTTCCACTCAGCAACTCCCAATTAACCACCTCTGAAGAGCTCAGCAGTTGATCTATATTTTAAAGATACCAGATAATCCACCACTGCAATCTATGTTAACTAGAGCTAAACATCTGACCACAATAACTGAAGGTTAAACACACACATTTCCTCACAGAATTAAGTAAAACAAGGTTACTTAATTCTAACTTACTCCAGGAAGCCAAGGCCAAAGTGATAATACTTACAACCTCTAAGGATTTTTAAGTTACTGCCATCACCACATTAACTACGTTCCATGTCAGTCAATTCCACTGTGAAACACATCCTATTCTCTGAAATGTAAGCATACCTGTCGCCATGGCCCATTTCCCCCTACTTTTTCCATGTCATAACTTTCTCTAGGTTACTAATGTTCAGCGTTAGTAGGAACCTCAGTGGAAAATTTCCTTTACTGACTTGTGCTGAACTCTACATTTAATTATGCCAGATAATAACTGCTGAAATCCTATATGGGACCTAATCACATACATGGAACACAAGGATAGGATATTTGTGAATATGACACTTAACATAATTGGCCTATGACTCAGGGGAAAAAAAATTCCTCACTGAATAGCTGGGACGATCCAAGTAACACCCTCTCACTTTAGGATATATGTCTATCTTTTGTTTATCATGCTGAGACAAACACCCTTCAAATTTTAGGCAAAACTTGGATTCTCTAAGGCTTAGCATACTCTTCTGTAAAATGATAAGGATAATATTAAGGCAACCTAAGAGCTATACTTAATATTTCAGAGTAGGGTGTGTTTCACAGTGGAATCATTGCCTGTTGTGGAGCATGGATACTGTGATGGCAGTGATTTAAGAATCTATAGAGGGTATAAATATTATCACTTTCTCCTTGGCTTCCTGGAGTGAGCTAGTGTTAAGCAACCTTACTTAAAGTATGTAAATGTGTGAGGATTAAATGAGAACTCAGCATATTATCTTGTAAAGGTAAATACATTTAAATACATAAATAAAATACATTTTATTTATGTGTTTTTATTGAACTAATGGTTTAAAATGGTATTTGGGTTTCAGATGTAAGAGCAAATAGTTAATAAGAACTTGCTATTAGCAGCAGCACCAAAATTAATATAACCTGAAAAAGTAACAAATGTGTGAAATATTTGGGGGGTTAAATGGCTGTCATCTGTCATTTGGGGGGGCTAAATGGAGGGGTTAATGTGGAAGGCACAAGCTTTAAATGGTAGATTGACTTTCTGGTATGTACCCCAGAGAAATAATCTCATACAGAGCCTATGGGGTATACAAAAGTTATTATGATACTATACTGTTTACTATAGCAAAATAACTCATATAGCTGGTTTCCATTGTTGGTGATATTTTAAAAGGATCAATATTTTATTTGTGCAATGTGATACCACACAACAGCTGAGAAGAATAAACAAAACTCCATGTACTGGAGATCTCCATGCACAAAAACACCTATAAGATGTGGCAGGAAACAGACCAGTTAGGAGCAAATGTGTCGCACAGTATAATTTGTATTTGCGGGGAAAGCCCACTGAAATACAACATATTTTCCCACATATGTTCTTGCTCTGTGATTCATCCAGGAGAGCTATAGTTCTAATGCAATGAGTGCAGCCTGGTCTATGTCCAAGAGGGTTTCTCCTTCAGCCATGGGGGAAGCATTTCATGACGCCTGACTATCTTTATCACCATCTGAAAGGGCCCGGCCAAGTGTGAGATGTCTTTAGAGAAATGCTGAGATGGAAGCTGGAAAAATTTCTGAGAGCCAAGCACTAGGACCCCAGGGTCTGACCTCTGGCTTTGCAGTTTCAGCAGCAGTGATTCCCGTCGCTGTGGAGTCAGGCTGAGTTCCATCTGTGTTTCCCCTGGCAGATAAAACACACTCAAACTCACAGCTCACTTCTCCTTCCACTACACCAAAGCTATTTAAATACTTCTAGCCCTACATTCAAATAGACTTTTTACAAAACAGTCCAGTATGTGAATCCAGCTATGCAGTGAAAAGGGAGGAGGAATGAGATGACAGACTGAGAATCCTTCACCAGCTGGGCTGGGGCACAGCCTTTCAAGCAGGAATCTCAGCATATCTGTCTGCATTTCCCTAGATAAACCAATTAACTTTTCTATGTCTCGATTTCTTTATCACACATGGGAATCATATTATTTCCCTATCTACCTTTTTTGGGTCTTGATGAAACACCAAAGCTACTTAAAGCAGTTTTGAAAAAATGCAAAACTTTTAAATTAAAATCCTTGTTCCAGTTTTCAATTTTGAGTCCATAATAAAAATTCATTAACCTTCCAAAGGCACCATCGCAAGCAAGAAGAGGATAGGCTTTAAAATGTCACGAGACTCCCCACCCCAAAGTCTAGCAAACTCAAATACATCCTCTGTAATTATCTTGGAACAACCACTATATACAAGATGCTGGCAAATCAGATAGCTGTAGACCTCTTGTTGCGGTTATGAGCTTGTAATCACAGATTTCACTGGTTTTCAGTCTGCTGTCACCATTTCTGGCATTGTCTAGGAAAAAATGACTTAGTAACTCAACAACATCAAGAAGAATACACAAGACTAATTATAATAAATAGCTCTAACCTGGCAGGAAGGGGCCTCAAATTTACCAAATTTTTTTAAAAAAGTCTCAGGAGGGTTCACAGAATCTAGATTTACAAAGAACCTTGGAGAGCACCTAGAACCAGATGGGCAAAATAAATTTTCTCTTAGGATAACTCAAACGTGCTGGTAGTTAGTGTTTTTTGAGGCCAAGTGAGGACAGTGCGAATGTGTTGTGACAGATCAGCAATATTTGCTTTGGCATGGGAAGGTAGAATTACAGTTCTTGAGCTGCATATAGGAAAGCCCTGATTTAGCTCAGACTTCCATTTTATCAGTGGAGAAGTGATGACGGACTATTAAACACTGACACAGCTGTGGTGGGCAAGAACACCCTGTTGGAGATGCTGCAACGATCCCAAAATAAATATTTGTTTGTTAAAATATTTGAACTACATTTCCCCACTTATATTAGCCCCAAGATCCCAGACTTAGTATTCATTTCTTTTCATTGCCCTTCTAATATAGAATTAAACTCATCAAAGAAATTTTTCGTCAGAATAAAAATGATCCCTAAAAGTCAAACCAATTTGATAGCAAGAAAATATTTACAGGAAATGTATGTGTGTGTGTATTAAAATAAATCAGAACATGTGCATTATATGCCCATAGTCCTTGCTCCTACCCACCCTCATCCTCTCTGGTAACTGCAGTCCTGTTATCAAAGTCCACAAGTATAATTTTATATTGTGTTATCTGCTCATCGACTTCATTTCCTTACATTCCATATACAAGTAAAATCATCCACCAGACTTACTTCACCTTATTTAATCCCTTAAAATTTCTTTCATTCTGCTGTAAGTGGCAAAATTTTATCTTTTTAATTCCTAAATAGTATCCCACAATGTATAGATTTTTTTCCCATTTTTTTTAAACTAATCATCTGTCAGTGGATACTTAGGTGGTTACCATATCTTTTAACTATTGTGACTAATGCTGCAATATACTATTGTGAATAACACTACAATAATTTGGGATGCACATGACTCTTGAAATGATGTCATAGTTGTAGGTACCCAGAGGTGGGCTTGCTGGAGCAAATGATAGTTTGATTTTTAGCTTTTTGAGGACGATCCTTACTGTTAGCCAAAATATAAACATTTATATTACCACCAAGGGTCTATCAGTATTCCTTTTTCTCCACTTTTCCAACACTCATTACTAGTCTTTATAATAAAAATCATTTTCACAGGTGTGAGATGGTATCTCATTGTGGTGTTGATTCACATTTTCCTAATAATAAGTGGTGATGACCATTTTTTCATGTATCTGTTAATCATCTATGTGTCTCCTTGGGAAACATATACATTCAGATTTTTTAACCTGGGTTGCTTGTGATTTTGTTCTCTTCTATGAAGAGGTAGTTTAATAGGTCATTTCTGGCATAGGTTTTTATTCACCTTTGAGTTTAATGTTCTAAAGTAAGTGGGATAAGTTTGCCATCTGAGAGGCTCATGTTCTCCCTCATATATGAAATGCTGCTTTTTTCATGAAGATATATGTAATTCCTGTGTTTTTAATTTTTAAAATTTAACAGGTTAAAAAGTCTTTCTTAACACTCATTGTGGAGGTTTCTTCTCAACTTTCTGTGGCCCTGAAGTTTGCCCAGGGACAATTTTCTTTCCTGCACCAAAATGTTCAAAGTTATCAAAATATTTGAGTCCTACACTTCACAGCCGTGTCTGGCTGTGGTTCGCTCTGAGTCAGTCTTTCACAGGAAGCTACTGATAATGCATGCCCAAGTTTGCATTTAAGTTTTTTATATAAGAGTTGATGTTTAATATCTGTCAAGCTACTGGTGTAAAAAGCTTCATGAAGAAAGACCTGTGTCCTTTTTTTTGAATCAATATATGTTCAATAAATTGGAATAGATTATTTGAAAAAAAAATTCCCACTCATTTCTGTCTCCAGTCTTTGATGATATTGTCTGCATTAGCGTATGAATTCTATAAAAGTAGGGGCTATACAGTTTATTCATTTTTTCATTTTCCCAATGAAGTAACCATATCTTTCCCATCCATACCAGCTCCTCTTACTCACACCAACAACAGTCCACCTGTACTACCAATGGGTTCCTTCCTAAATTTCCTCTGCTTTCTCTTGCTAGAAACCAAATCTAACTATGATGGAGAACTGAATACAATGAAAGCAGGACATCTTTATAATTCTTTGTTTTCAATATTTTCTAGTGATTTTCACATTCATCAATGTTATATATCGTGCTACCTGTTTGGCTACTTCCAAGAATGAAAGAGCAAGGTGAGAGTGAGCATGAGAGAGAACAGTTGAGAGAGAGAGAGAGAGATATCCTCATGCACAACATTAGCTAGATTCGGTGTTTTGCTTTTCTATATTAAAAACGTAGACAAGCATATACATACATACAAAAAGTAAACAAACATAAATAATAGATGTACTCTTAGGAAACAAGCATTCCAATTATAAAATTAAAAATTATAATTCTGCTCTACAGAAATGAACATTTTAATTTATGAGGGGGAACTTATAACTAAAAAATATACAATAATAGAATACTGTAGGCATCACATTAGATATATGAGCAGGACACAAAAAAGAATAGGGTCACTTCATGCTTCAAACCAAGGAGTCAGTAAAAGTGGTCTGGTATAACTCTTTAAGAATGCTTGTGAAACCAATGGGTCTGTGAAAGTGGGGAATTTCAGATCCAAAGCGAAGAAAGAACATTTTAATAATTCCAAATACATGAACCTGGCCATGATCTGGCCTGACCATGACTTGAGAGGTGCTGGACCATAAGATAAAGAACATTTAATGCTAGAATGAGGAGCTATATTCTACACTACATTGGAGAACAACTGGAGGGAAATAAGGCACCTAGGTTAGGATACTGACTACAAGCTTAAGTATGCATGAAATCTGCATATCTTAAACACTGAGGCTCTGATTCAAAATACCTAATTCCATTATACAAGGCCTAGGAAACTAAATTCCCATCAAAAGGATTTTAGCTAACTGACTATGGTTGTTTTTATGTAAGTTCTCTAAAGTGTATATTTTTCCTAAATTTGCTGCAAATAGGAGACTACAGCTGCCACTACTGACTAGAATGAAAAGGTCAATAAAATGAATGTGACCTTTGCCTAAGTTCCTACTGTTCAGATAGGAGGTATTTTCAACATCTGCAATAGCTGACTTGGAGTCCACATTTGGAGAGTCTGATGGGGCATGAACTACATCATGCATACTTGTTTTCAATCTAGCTTATCACCCATGCTCCACAGAAAAGAAGCTATAGTCAAGACATTCTGTGGCACAATGTGTATGCAGAGTTCCTAAGGTTCAGCCTTGTTTTAGGGAATGAGGACAGTGTTTGATCTTATTTTAAAATCAGAAGAAAACACTAAGTTTTAGATAAAAATAAATGTTTAATCAAATAACATTTGCATATTTGTATCTTTGCTAATGCAGCCATAAAATACAATTTTGATTTATTTTTATAGAGGAAGGGGCTCCAAAGGCAAGTGATATGAACCCACAAAAGTAAACATGAAGCCCAGAAAGGGTGGGTGGGAAAATGTACAAAAAATTATGGACCCTTTACATTGGGCACTGCCATGTATGTTATGTATGTGAGAATATGTGAAAGGATACATTTATTCTTCAAAAAGAAGCAAGAATCTGACAACAGGAAGTCTTGGATTTCAAAGATGAGATGGTCTGATTTTCTAAATTCTTGGATTCATTCAGAGATTTTAGGAACCTTTCAGAAAATGTAATCCTTAATTAGGATCAGTCACCTCTAAGGACTAGTAAACCACAAGACCATTTAAAAGAGAAGATGCAGAGTTGGGGGGATAAATAAAAGAGAAATGCAAAAATGAACATAAAGCAAAGAAGTCTTGGTACCTCTTAAACAATTCTTAAATGTGATGGGAGTTAAATATTTAAATTTCATAAGAACCATCTGGCATTTAATTTTATTTTAGATAGAACACAGATGTCAGCAGAACAAGTAATTAAACACATAAGAAAACTACTATAGGTGATGTCAATAAACTCACACGATATTTCATACTCCTTTCCACTCTAAGGTTGTCTATACACCATGATAGGTTATTATCTTATTTCTAGTGCACTGATTAATCTTTCTGCCTGCAACTTTATTATTCTGAACTATTTTACATAATGAAATGTATTTTGTGATATTCAAGAAAATGTTTTAAACATATATGAAAGTCATTCTTATATTCAAATTTCTCACTTTGGCATTCAAAGCCCTTAACATTTGGCTACGGGGTACCTTTACACTGTTCACTCAATGGAATCTGACTCTTCCCTGGAACTCTAGCCAAGACAGACCATTTGTGACTGGAGTGGATTGCCAGTATTTCCCCAGTAGTATGTCCTTGCTTAGGCTGTTCCTGTAAATGGAACCCTGCCTTCACTGGGCCCATCTCCCACACCCTAGTTCTGGAGGTCCTTTACATAATGGCTGCCCAGTTAGGCCCTCTTGCTTCTTTAAAGCTCTTCGAGTCTGTTCTGTGCCTTTCTCATTGATTCAGCATTTTCAACATGATGCCTTAGCCACTGTTATGCACTCCCTGCCTCTACCCATCATTAGATTCAAAGTACATTACAGGGAACAGGCTTTAAACAAACAGTACTGCATTGAACTCGTGCTCAGAAGAACCGTTTCTCAGCAGCAACACAGATAAACTTAGCATCTAACTGTCTTTTCACTTTTTTCTGTCTTACTTTATTACTTCATAGCATTTAATACCATTTGAAATAGGCTATCCCACACGCATTTACTAGTTTGTCTTTGAGAAGGCTGTAAGCACCCTAAAAGCAGGAGCCTGTTGTTTTGCTCACTGCATAACTTCACTGTCTGGGGTGTAATATTTCCAAAGTAAATATTTTTGAATAAGTTTATAATTTATAGTTACTTACAAATATTTTATAGGGTATGTGGTGATGGAAAATGTTGATGACTTTCAATATTGAGCTATCCTCTCTGTGGAAATTGACTTAGGCACAACTTTTCACAAATATTCAGATGATGAGAGAATTTTCTGGATGGAGTACAAGGATAAATATTAGGTCTAAAAGAAAAACCATGGAAGAGCCAGAAGTAGTTAACAGAGCCATAGGCATATTATGAAAGTGGGTCAACATCCTTCATGGGAGAATGTATTCTGAAAAAAATCACACAAAAATGCATTTAGTGGCAAAACCAGGTATTCTGTGTTTGACAATCTATGATAAGGTCTCTAAAAAAGGAAGAAAAAGTAACACAGGCCCTAAACAGTTATCTTATTTAGTTTCTTGGAAAACACACACTTTAGGCATTTTAGAAACCTGTAGATATTGAGCCCTTGGGTGACAAGAGCCTCATTCAAAACAAAAACAAAAACAGAGGGAAGTTTAGGATATAGCAGTGTTTCACCTTTGATACAAAGAGGATGCTGAGAGCTTGGGAACCTATATGGCCACTTGCAAAGGACCTATGAGCTATGACACAGCAAGGAGAGTCCCTAATCATGAAATTGAAAAATAACCACTGGGTGGTCTATTGGTATCAGGGACTCTGTTGGGAGCTGGGTCACAATAGAGAATTAAACAGATAAAGTTCAATCAGTACCTACAATCTAGACTCTCAATGAATTCTCCTTGAGTCATTATACGCAGGCCAGGTGACACCAGGATATAGAAGGTATAAGACAAAGACACTGAAAACAAAGGCACTGAATAGAGGTTGTTGAGAGGGAAACAGGGTAGGCTGAACTGTTTTTGAGCCCCAAGCTAGAGTCACTTAAGAAGACACTGCTTATTTCACTTCTGGCTTTGGACCTGTGGCAAATACGAACTGATTTTTTATAGTTTTACTAACAGGAATTGCTATCTTCTGCAACATCAGAAAACTTTCCCCTTTGTTTTTCACTAAGCATTGAAGTTTTATCTTTAATGTATTATTCAGGTTGGGGCAATGATTAATTAATCAGAACCCTTTTGTACTAGGAGAATAGAACTAGGCTCTTGGCTAAATAACACCAGATGCTCCAAGTTAGATTCTGTCAAGAGGATGACAGAGTCAAGCATTATTGTTAATTATGCAGTAAAAGTTACAGGAGTATAGAAGTGAATTAAGATTTTTAAGGAACACATTTCTAGTTTCCAGTAGGTTTGGCACAAACATGATGCTGCTAAAATTCCAGTTTTGGTTACCATTTTGTGTGAAGAGAGAAAAAAAAAAGTAAACAATGCAATATGCCTTAGGACTTTGGTCCCCATCCCATGCAGTGAGGGATATTAGTATATAAAATTAGGTTTGTTGTTTCACAAGTTTACATGTATATCCCAAGAGTCCCAAGAAATTCGACCCACTAACACATGATCCTGTGGAAAGAAGTCTAATCAACCAGGCAGTTTAACTTATAAAAAGTAGCCTGAGGAAGCTAGCAAATTGAGTCAAAAACAAATACAACTTCTAGTTAATCTTTCTGAATGCTGATAGTAGTAGATCACTCTACATATGATGCCTATAGTTAAGGGTCAGATATCTTTTCTTATCCCACAACTTTCTATTCAAGGCTAACAGGCTTTCAGATAAAATGATTACTTTTAACACCTGACAGAGAAATTAAAATGTGAGACGCAAATCAATCAAATAAGAACAAGCACATAGGACTCAACCATAAGAAAAATTCCTTTTCCATAATCATAATAGGGTGAAACCTAGGAAAAGGGAAATCTGAGGTACAACTTTTTATTTTGAAGAATGTATTTTGATTGTAGTAGAGTTCATTATATACTCCATTGTTAAAAAAAAAAAAAAAAAAAACACCAGAAAGCCTGTCCATTTAGGTTTTATTTCTGGAAACTTGTAGTCCTGTTCAATGGAAGTAGTTACAAAATGCTTTTAGTGGAATGTTATTTTAAAACTGAGGTCTAGACACAATTTAATATGCCACGCACTCTTCATATCAGCAGTGAACTGAAGTTCCAGTGCTTATCCAATAAATCATCAATGAACACCTCAGCCCATTCTTACAAGATAGAGGAAATACGACTTTTTCCCCTTTGAATCAAAAGCATCACCCAGAACTACTTAAGGACTAGATAATATAAAAGACTTAGCAGACTAGAGACCAAAAACTTTCTAGTGTAGCAGAGTAGGATGAATTTTTCCATTATCCATCATCCTGCCTTTTAGATCTTTAACATAGCATTGATGAGCCATACTAGATCATTCACATATCCTTTCAGTCTTTTGTTCATTAAATTGTTGAATATATACTGACTGGCTCTATGTGAAATGAAGTTCTTTCCATCCCTCCCAAACTCCCTTCCCTCCATTCCTCCTTCCCCCCCCCGCCACCCCTTCTTTTCCCCCTTCTTCCTGGCTACAAATAACCACCAAGATGCTATTATGGATCAGAAAATGAATTTGCTATTAGGATAGCAATGAAAGAAAGTCAAGGGCACTATTCTCAGGGCGCTTGTAGCTTACTCAATGGCAGTATACAAGTGAACAGAAATAATAAACAAGATTTTCCTACAAATTTAATAAACTTGTGTTGTGCACAGTGAAACTTGTTGTGGTGACAGTGTCTGGTGAGGGGGAAATGTTTCAGACTTCTCCAAGCAGCTGAAATGTTACAGTCATGAAAATAGCTGGGAGATGACAGAGGTAACAATTGCCCATGTCCTTCTCTGAGACTTGTTGCAGGTATAGACAGGTCAGAATGTGGCTAGAGTGATAAATACGAAATTTATCAGAAGCTCATGGGTTGATGTGGAGCTTGAGCTGTCAGTCCCATGCAACAAAAAGAAAGCTAAAGACACTTGCCCCAGGATAGGACAGGCGCACACCAACTATTCAATGTATTATAATCTCAGGGAATTCATGGCTTCCTTGAAGCCATCTACATATATTTACTAAAGATTCATGGGATCTTGACAGAGTGGAAAGATTTTGAGTGTTATGTCAATGCTCTTAAACACGTGACTTAACCAAGTTGTATTGGGTTGCATACTTGTGTCAAGCATTTGGAGATGCTTAGCTCATTTACTATTTACAAAACAGAACTAAGAATCCCAGAGTTACTCAAAAGGTGCTAACTTACAAAAGAACTGGAGTTTGCACCCAGCTCTTTTGGTGCTAATAGAAGGCCTTGCCACTAGCCTCTCCCTAGTTGAGAGACCCAGGGAATGGCTACCACAGGTTTCTTAGGGATATGTCATCTCTGTGATCTGCCCCACCTTGATTTTAGGGACTACTAATGTTGCAAAGACTTACTTTATAATGTCACCTTAAATGGAGTTTTATGTTTGAGTCCCTGGGTGAGTTTGGATCTCTTTTTCTCCCATGTTTCAACTGTTTCTTTCAACACCTATGAATTTAATGTCACCTTCAGGTTTCATTAGCAAGCCACTTATCACAGTTCTTTCAAATCATTAATAGAGCTGTTAAATACCTCTAGCCTTAACCCAGCCCTGCGTGGGCCTGCTGGTTACAGGATAGACACATTTATCATTTCCCAGCAGTTAGAAATCTATGGACAGCCTCAAACATGAGAATGACATTTCAGTCCAAATCAAGGCTTGTTTTCAAATTTCAAGATTTGCCCAATCATTAAAATCTCAATTTCTCAAGTCCCAAGAGATAGGACTCACTGGCTTTAAGGAAAGTGATCATATAAATTACCAGTTAACCAACTGCTTTAGAAAGAGGCACTATGAATAATTAGCCAGAAAACATATACGTAAACCGAAATCTTTCAGGACAAGTCAGGATATATGACTGCCTTAGTTCTCTGCATCTTTAGATGTTCACTGGGGATCCATGACATGGCATATACAAAAATGTCATCCTCAAGGGAGAACACAAAGATATATAAACACATAAGGTGAATTCCAGCCTCTGCAGTCATGGACACAATTTTCAGAACAGTATTACAGAAATCCTAGCTCTATTCACAGTCTGTCAGTTTGTTTCTTTCTTCATTTATGCCCATGAATTAATTTCTGCTCTTTGTCAACTTTTATCCTACATGGAAGTTTCTTAAATCAAATTTTGTGGATTACAGCCTAATAAATTAGGTCCTTTTTAGAATATTAGTATTAAGAAAAGGCCCAAAATCAATAGTTGCAGAAAATTATTTCCTCCCATTGAGCTCTGCAGAAAATGCATAGCAAACAAAGGACTTCTCCCCACTCTCCTCCCAGCATTTTCACAGAAAGCTATGGGCTCAATATTAGGGATATAGTACTGAATAGAAATCAACTTTGTTCCAGGATGCAAAAGAATGAGGTAATCACAAAAATTTTATATGTGCAAATTAAAAATCTATAGGCAAAAACCACTGCTTTTCCCCCTCACTGAAAATCACTTAATCATACTCAACCACTTAAGGAAACCTGTCCCAGGCCAACTACTCTTGGTTAAATTCTTTGTGATTTCCACTAACAGCACTGATGCATTAGTCCTTCCAAATAGAACCCCCACTCAAGTTTTAAAATGCACACTTCCAGAGAAATCTATTTTACACATTTATGATTTATTATATGATAAAAAGCACAGCTTTTAGCAGGCTTTTTGCCATTACTGGAAGACTTTAAATTTTTATTTCTAAAAAAAAATGTGTGGGTCATATTGAGGTAAATGAAGGTGGACTGGCAAAGATGGAGCAGGTAGCTAAATATGAACTGCAGAGCAAGTCAGATGTGAATATCTATTCCCTACCATTTGTATGTTTTCCCTTGAAAAGCATTTTCAGTCCATTGAAAAGATGACTCCAACTGGAAAGAGGCTGGTTGACTCAAAGCTTTGGACAGTTAAGATATTGGAAACTCATGCATGCATATCAAGCATGGATAGCAAGACAAAGTTCTCCAACTGAGTTCACTAAAAGTGCTTGAAAATCTGCCCAGGGCAAAAGAAGAGGTAAATCAAATGATGCAGGGGACAGATAGGTTTCATAAAAAATATAAAAATGCAGAAACTGCTGCCTCACAAGATTTTGGTTTCCTACCATCATCACTAGAAATTTCCAAGAGTTTCTTCATTCCTCCAAGTCACCATCTGCTCACACATAAATGTAACTCAGTATAAACTCACATGCCTGTTCTGCAAAGAGCATTCCTGTACTGAGGCTCCTGTACTGAGGTGTGCAATCACCATGTTGATCTCACTGCACTTTAGAATTCCCTTAAGAATGAATAGAATGCCAATAACTGGGATCCAACTCAAAGAGTATCAGTTTAATTGATCAAGGGTGGGACATAGCTATAAGAATTCTTAAAAGCTCAGTGACTTTACTCTATGTCCTGGCTGAAGACCTCTGATTTGCATTTTATTTTGAAATGTCTCAAAATCAAATGGTTACAAGGAGACATGGAAATGTGGTGCATGCAGCAAGGAGAATCAGGAGGTGGACATCTTCACAACATTAAGATACAAGTAGTGTTTCTCACTGTAATATTTTTACTGCCATACATGATGATACAGTGTACAAAGTAGCCACAGTTCCTGAAATGATGAAGAAGTCTAACTGCTATAACTTTTTGTAAAAGAAAAGGCACTTGTACAATGATGTATATAATTGGGATCTTTAGTTGGGGAATTTTCTGCAGAAGTTTCAGTCCAGAGCTGAGGAAGGAGCCAGGTGAAAAGCAAATCCTAGGCAGAGTTCAACATGTCTACATTGCTTGTAGGACAGAAATCAGCTGGACATTCAGTGGACAGAAAGAAGGAGAGTCTGTCTGGAAGTGAGTGCAGAAGAGAGATTTTAGCTGGCCGACAGGGGTAACCAGAGCAATGGCACCTTCAAAGCTTGCCAAAAGATTAACATGACAGCTCAGGGCAGAAAGTGAAATGGGTCAGCTAAGTGCCGAGAACTCTGCTCTCCCGGGACATTTATTAATCATAGTCAAACTGCAGCTCCAGGGCAAGAGCTATTCACAGACCATTGTGGCCCTAGGAAGTCAAACTCAGTCCCAACACTTGTTTCCAACTTGACTTGGGCAAATTATGGACCATGTTTTCATTTTATCTACAAAACGCAATAGTGTACTGTCTCCTAGGGCTTTTAGGTGAAGATGAAGTGAGATCCCATGTGTTCAACTATTACTACACCATACTTAGCAAGTGTCAGCTACTATTATCAGGATGCACAAGAACCTACCATGCAGGAACCAGTCAGGACATAGCCACTTTAGGTCTACAAGAAAATGCATTGAAGTGGATGTGTGTTAAAATAAAATGCTCTAAGAACATAGGGTGAACATGATTTTGAATCATGGGCTTGGAGAAGGCTTCACAGAGAAGAAGTATCTGAGAAAAATCTTAAAGCAAAAGTGACATCATCTTCCTGTTGTCTTCTGCTTTATTCTGTGCATACCATAAAACTTGTTTTTATCCATTTGCCTTCTGTATTCCAAATAAGAGCAAAGCACTACTTTGCTTTCATGCTGAGCCAAAATGTAGAATAGAATCAGAAATCTGGTACAGGGGAAAGAGACATTGACTTATAGGAGCAGCAAATAAGTGAGTTCAATTTATATAGCCAGATTTAATAAAAAAGAGTGCTTATTAATACATGTCCAGATTTCCTGGGGTGAGCATTGAAAATGACTCTGAATGGTACATTCTTATAAATTACCAAAAAAGATCTAAAGCAACATTCTTCTTATAATTTTACACTTCACTTTACACTCAAGCATCTTAGTACTGTCACAGGTGCACAGTACAGGATCTTACTAGGAGATGGGTCTGAAACTTGCCCAGGTGTGAAGTTCTATGCTGTTTTGCTACCAGATAGAAGCAAAAATGTTTGATGCAAAAGGCAGGGGGACCCAGCCCAGAGACAGGAGACTGGGAAAATAATCAGCAGGACATTTCTTATTAACACCTGCGGTTGCCCCACAGTTGCTTCGGAAATAGAGAAGATGGCAGGATAAGGCCGGCAGCCATCTACTACCAGCACCATCTGCCTGAGGATGAGCTGTATCAGAACTGAAACTAGGCAGATACCTTTCTCACAGCGGTTGTTAGCAGAGTCCATACCCAAGAACCTTTTCACTTCTGGAAGCTCAAGTCACGTGTGAGGGATCACTTTGGGAGACTATCCTTCTTTATGCATCCCCTTCAAAAATGTGTGCTCCAGTCATGAAGAAACAAAGCTATTATTTTTAAATTTCAGAAACCAGTCGTTTCTTTATGACATTGACAGAAAAGAATGTGAGAAGTTGTGGAACTGATACCTTGTAGACATGGCTTGTTACAGACTACAGATGTCTAGTGGGCTTTAATCACAACAAACAACCCATCCACCATTATGAAGAAAGTACTAGGGAATGGCAAAGAACCTCATTAAAGAGCCTCAATTAAATGATGTACTTGTATGATTCAGTGCACTGAATGATGGGCTGGAATTGGGAGATTCCAAACTGCCACTGTGCTCTGGAAGAACCAGGCTCTTAGACACTCTCCCTACTCACTGAGAAAGTATAGGCCCGACCACTGTCCCCCCTGGCAGGGTGGACAGAAAGAGTCACAGACCTTCAGTCTGCGAGAGACATACAATGTACTTCCTTCACCCAGGAGTCTCTTGCCTTTCAGCTGTATCTGCCAGTCACTGGGAAATAAAACAATATGCCATGGATTCTAGTGGCACCAGAACTTTAGTTTGCAGAAGGAAATAAGGCACATGAGGAAAGGAAAAGCTACCGCTAATCATACAATCAGCACATAACTACTGATATCTAATTAAAAGATTTACAGAAAGCGAAACAATTTGTCTTTTTCATTTGTCTCATTTAGAAATGACAAAGGGTAAGTGGGCAAGAAATAGGAAAATAAGTTGATCCAATCAGCTGATGCAATAGTAAAATGAACTCTGTGCAACCAAACTTCCTCCAGGGTAGAGAAAGTTAGAGTTCAGTTTCATACTATAGTTTTGCAAAGAATATTCACAGTCAAATCGTACTGGGAGGTCCATGTCAGTGTGAGGCAAAGCTAATTGAAAGTCCCAAGGAACATGGACCATTTTAAGTTGAATTGATTTCTATTTTCTATGTATATCTTTTCTGTTTACACCTCTTTTATCCTGGATGGCTTTTGTGTCACTGTATACTCAGAAACTTTCCTTATCAACTCCAGCTTCCAAGTTCCCCTTCTCAAATCCTCAATTGGTTGATCACTAATCTCTTTCTTTTCCAAATGTCCTGATTAAATTAAAAAAAAATATGAAAACACCTCAGCAGAGAAGGATGGAATATTCCCAAATAATGAGTGTGAAAATCATTTTATGGAATAGTTGTTTTCCACAAAGGGGGAAAAAAACCCATAAAATGAGTTTCTTGAACACAAATTTTGATTTTAAATGACCATCCCTACCAAGCAAGTAAACATTTTCTTTCTTTTAAACACAAGAACACAATCAATAAGGAAGTTTACTGTTGGAAAAGGCAATCAATTAAGATAATGGTCTGTCCTTTATATATCAGGCATTATAAAGTATTATCTAGTTTCTGCCTCTGGAGTGTCACAGCTCCAATCACTGGCTCATTTTCCCCACCTGTACCTCCTTCTAATCAAAGCATAACAGTAAACAACTCCTGAACCTGAGCAAAGTCCTTCTTTTTCATGTTAAACTAGTGTCTAACAATCTGTCCTTCTTTTCCCCTTCCTTCTAATTCCCTGCCTCTCTAAATCCAGAGGCTTACTGTGTCTAACAGAAAGAAAAGAGCTTCAATGGACAGTATTTGCCCTGAGTTTCAACCACTTAACAAAGGGCAACAAGAGGAAAAACATATATAATTCAGAAAGATTTGTTTTCAATTTAGAAATCCCAAATTCCACAGTCAGTTCACTTTAAAATTACATACTTACATGGTACATGAACATAGAAGTATATTGTAATCATCACATTAGAACTAATTCTTGTGCCCACTTCCTCATTCATAAACAGCTGTGTCCTCATATGGAAGCAGTGGCAAGAGACCTCTTCAGAGCTTATTTCAGAAGGGGACAACCCTAGACATAAAGGCTTTACCCACATGACCTAGTCACCCTACTCAAGTCCCTGCCTCCAAATACAATTGTGTTGGGGATTAAGTTTCATGTGTTTATAAGAAAGAATCAAACATCTGAAGGAATCAAACATTCAATCCATAGCACTTTAATTGAAAGAAACCCCTTTGTTATGGTTGTCAATGCAAAGTGTACATAGAACTTTTTATTATCAGCTATTATGGAGCAGTAAGAACAACAATCTTCCTAGAGTGGGAAAGCATGCAATGGTTCTATTTCATTGTGAGCAAATGAATATCAACTTTTATTTATCTTGACAGAGAAACAGGGATTTCTGTTCATTAAACATTCTAGCTGGCAAATTTTTTATTTATATAACCAACACGGTAATTCACTCAAAATATACCATGTGTTATATTATTAACAATAAAATTATTTGGGCTGTGATTTTCTCTGGTGATTCCCAAGGCACGCCGTGCTCTTTGCTGTACATATCTTCAGTAACAGAACTCCCGATTCAAAATGCCTGAGTATGAATTCCAGCCCTGTTACTTATCTGTGGTCTTGAGCAATTTGTCCACTTTTCTGTGCTTCATTTTCTTTATGGGTACAAGAGCAATGATAAGAACACTGATTTCATGGGATGATGCTGTGATATAGATGGAACTTTGTCCAGCAAATGGAAACCAGAAAATAAATATTAGTAATTGCAAATAATGTATATTTTAAATATCATTACATGAATACACTGTTAAGCACAGAACTTTGGATTATAATTCCCATTGTGTAGATTTTGTTTGCAAGTAGTACGACTTAAAGTGCTGCAAATCTGAGTCCACTAGAAAACAACTGGCATTAAGGTAAATGATTATGCAACTTTTCAGAGAAAACTAGGAAAGTCACCAGCTATCAAAGCACACTGCTAATCAAAGTGCTATCAAATTGCTGCCCTGGGTTCATTTCATGTGCTGAAACACTTCCTATGATTTATCTTGTGACAGGAAACCAATAAACCATTTTTATGGTTTCATTGATCTGAATTTGTTTCCTATGACTAGTGTCTGTATAAAAATTCCATAGCTTAATCTAAATCATCTCTAACACAGGACATAAAATCTGTCTTTTTTGTTTTCTCATTAGAGCCTAGGGTTACAAGCAGGCCAGTCAGAAAGCTCAAAATAAGGGATTTCATTCCATGCATCTAGCGCCTACAGTGAGGCCAAAAGCAAATCCCACACACACATTATAAAGACACTCTTTCAGCCAAAGAGACAAATGCACAGTCTAGTTTCACTGAAAGTGTGACATGATACGGCGAGAGTTCCCTACACAATCTTATTTTTCAATGTTTTCTATTTCAAGATAAAAACCTTAAAACAAAGGCAATTACTTTACTGTTTTACATTCAACCAGAATAATGTTGAAGCAAAGGTTCTGTGCTGCCTGGTAACTACTTAGCTGACAGAAGAGATGTTTAATATCCCAATAAAAGAAGAAGTCCTGCTTTGCACCAGGTCACAACTAACAATGAAAGAAAAAGTGGCAGAAATGCTGTGGATGTCAGATTCAAGGACCAGCAGTCCTGCTGCTATAAAGAATCCAGGGGATTCTATATAAAAGATGGGTCTGGTGAAGGCTTTGACTATGAGCTTTATTATGAAAGGACTTTTGGAGTAACAGGAGATGAGACAATAATGAATTCCATAAAATGAAAGGAACCTCAGAAGTCCATCTGCCCCTTACTCCCGCCATCAAACAGGCTTAAGCTCTGCAAGGCCAGGCAGCAAAGATCCAACTTTATATTTTAGGATGTCAAAAAAAAAAGTAAAAGGAAAGATGAACACACAAGCTCAGTAATCTACCCACAGGCTTGAGAGTAGATATTTCAGCAAAGGAAATAAGGTTCAATTATGAAGTACATCAGAAACGCAAGATTTGATTATCATGAAGGTAAAAGAATGCTTCTGATAGACACAGCAATCTTAGATTGATCATTTATCCTCCAACACAGAATCTCTACAGGGAATACCTCACAGATCTATCATACACACTCAATCCCCTGCCAGACGTGGTCACATACACAGAACTGCAGATATGCGCATCTATAATGGAATGGAGAGAGAAGGATGGCCGTGGTAGTCAGCATGTATGCAGTCTGGGCTCTACCCCTGCTTTTAGCACTTTTTACCTATTTGATTCTCAATGATTTATGACCCATATAACCTCTTTTTTCCCCCTCATTTGTAAAAGCAAGATAATGGTCTTGAGAAGGGTTCTTGTGAGGTTAACAATAATTAATAAGTCTGAAAGGCCTTTGAAGATAATTAAGTGTACAGGAAAGCAGGTTTTGTTGCTCTAATTTTTATTGTCATGTGGTAAGTGAGGTCTCAATACTGCAAATGGAAACTCAGATTGACTGTCCTCTGCTCACACAGGTCTATTCTACCTTTACACTGCCTACCATACACCCAGTCCTTCACAGCAAAGGCACCCACTGATCATGAAATGGAACTGTCCAATTCACAGTCTTTACCAACAACCCCTTTCCTTTATGTTGCAGTAATCATATGTACAAATTTTCAGTTCATAATTTTCTCATCTATTTTTTACACTTGAATTAGTGTTTACTTGAGATAATATCTTTTTACACACATACACACACAAAATGCTGAAAGTAACTCAGTTTAGCTCTCTAATATTTCCAATCATGTTTGACAGTCTTTCTTTCCCAGTAGATTTTTAAGCAAGAAAAATTTTAAACTCAAGAAAAATTATCTTTTGTCATTATTCTATCCAGATATATCTATGAATAAAAGTAAAATAACAATAATCTTGTCTGACAAGTAAGTATAAGAACTATACTAGTGATGCACTCCATCAAGAAAAAGGAAAGACAATGTTAAGGGAAATTAGACATAAAAATGACCCAGTTAACACTTCTACCAAATAAGTAATCTAAAATTTCTCAGTAAGAATTTGTAGCACTTAAAGTCTATCCAGAGGAAAATATAAACAAATCATCAAAGGACAACGGAAAAATAACTTGCTGAAAAACATTCACAATGGATACTTATAACAAGAATTGCAGTTGAATAAGTGGATCTCCAAACAAATATCATTCCACCATCCTAACAAAATACTGTATATCTAATTAAAATGTTTATCTCTAGCTTATAAAAGATAAAAATAAGCTTCATAACTTTAAGCCTACTCAAATTTTAAGACTATAAAACTATGCAAGTATTTTGTGGTAGCAGAACTGCTGTTAATATATTTTCAACATCCTTTACATGGAGACCAACTAAGAAAAAAAAATGTTTGAAAACCAACTTTCTTTCCACTATAAGAATGCAAAAGTTCCATAATTCATTATTTTTCTTTTGGTGGGTAGCTCAAAATAAACTCAAGGACTCAAGTAATAGCTTTCTTAATCTGATAAAATTATTCCTCATGTCATAAACTATTTTGTTGTTCTATTTATTTCACGCAAAAGTTAGTTTCATTTTATGCATTTCATTATTACATAAAATATCCAAAAAATATTTTGGAAAGAAGTAGGACATAATAAATGCATGAATGAATCATTAAAAAGTATAATTATAATCATTAAAAATTATAATCCTGAATATACAGCATAGAGAAAAACAATAACAGAATAAGGTTAAGTCAATAATAAACTGTGAAACTAATATTAGGCACTACTTTGAATGGGTAAAATTCTTAGCTAACTTTTACAAAATAGTTTTTAATATGTATAAGATATTTTTCAATGTTATTCACATTTTATCAATATTAATGAATACCCACAACAAATCTGTCAGATAGTTACAAGCAATGCCCAATGCTTCATTAATAGAAAAGGAAATTAAGGCACAGAGAAATTTAGTAGTCTGTCCAAAATCACACAGATTGCAAGATGTGTTTGTGTGTGTATCATTTTATACATTTTTAAATATAGAGATTTTCTTAACCTATTAGAGCTTATTATTAACAGTAATAGTGAAAAGGAAGAAACAATTCTTATTTTCTTTTTCTTCTAAATTTGACAGGAAAGTCAAATGCAATTTCCTTAATCTTCACTGTATATTTATTAGTACTTTGAAATTAGATATTTATTAATTCTTAAGTAGTATTTTTAAGTTATTTTAATTACAATATTGCAGATGAATGAGAAAAATTAACTTGGAGAGAGGGCACATTTAGGTTATAATTACAGCTAAGGAAAGACTCTTTTTACATTAAAATTCTTATCAAAACAGGAGATGCAATGTTCAAACACCACAGGAAGCTAGTGTAACCTACAAGCTACCTGATACCTCAGAACAATTAATACAACTCAGCTGAAACAAGAGGTTGGAATTTCAGGGTCAAGAAAATAGAAGTTAGTTGTTCAAACACCCAAGAGGCAATCATAAAAGAGGTGCATGAGAACTGGAATGCAAATCACCAGGTTTGATGCTGTACCTCTATTTTTTTCTCTTTACATCTGTACCTCTTTTACCTTCAGTTCCCAGAAATTCAACATGACCAGGGTGACTGCATATTGAAATGTGAGATCAGTGGTAAGGATGTGTGAACACACAATAGTTTGCTATGGATCAGTTTGATGCTTTGGTTATACCTTCGTGCTTTCTGAAATATTTCAGTCAAAGGGAAAATTCTATAGCATTGGCTTTAAATGATGCAGAAATCAAGAGAGACAGTGCCCTAACCTGGAACCTAAGAAGCTTATCAGAGGAATGACAGATGAAGACTTAAAGCTGGCTGGAAGGGATATATATTTGTGCATTTGTGTGTGTATAATTATTAACAGCACATTTATGCACATATGGTATATGTGTATTTATTTATGTAAATAAGTATGGGTATTTAAGAAAATGCACAGACAACTTAGAAGTTTTTACTTTTTTTAACGAGTTGATAATGGAGAACTTTTGTGTTATTGTTTATAGATTTCTATGTTCATGCTTTCCAAAATGGGTAAGTAGCTTTATAACAAAAATATATAAAAAAATTGGGGAGGAAATTAGAAAACTTTAAAATGTTTGTGCTATTAATTTTATGAGAGAAGAATATTCCACCATTACATTACAATTAGCTGACAAAGTTCTACAGAATAAATCATTTAAAAACTGGAATTTTCCTTATGGTTAATAATTGTATGTGTATCATGTCCAGAAATTCAAATCTCAAGGGTGTGAAACGGGTGTGAAATACTCAACACTATTTGATATCCTTTTAACTAGAAAGACAGTCCAAACCTCCTGGTCATGATAATAAACAAATTCTTATGGACCAAGAGTCTAAACTAAGCCTGATGACTAAAGTTTCTTATTTGCTTTCTTAGTAAAAGAAACTTAGTTTTATATGCTTATTAAATGGTATGTTATAGACTTAAGAAGACAGGGACACTAAAACTTTGATATCAATCCTGAATTTTCCTATCCAAAGTAACTAAAGGAATTTGCAACTTCTTCCTCAGTTTTTGCTATTTTTAATTAAAGTTGGAAAGTCACTGTTGTTTTGTCCAAATGCATGACAGGAACTCTCAGGTGGCAATGAAATCTAAGCAATTTTTAATATACGTAAAAGGAAAGAAGAATGGACACAACAGTAATGATTTCAAACTTAAAGTTGTCAGTAGATGAGTTCAGTACTTGCTAAACCTCACTGAGTTCAAATGCATGACATCCCCACTTCACCCACATTCTCTCCACTAATAGTTTTTGTTCACAAATCTTTAAAATTATTTCAGGCTTTAAATTCCCCATTTCCTCAGCTGTCACATCAATTCTGTTTTAATATTTGAACAACTCTCTTAGCTGAGAATAGCAATGATTCAATAGGGTACCAGCAGCTGCCCTACTGGTAACTAAGTTTACCATCCTAAACTCTGAACTGAAAGAGATATTAGAAATTATTTGTATTTATTTATCATTCTGGTATTTATGTTTCCCTGGATTTTCACAAGCAATGGAAACAGCTGGCTTCATTGATTCCAGGTCTTCAAAGCCTGTTGCTGAAAATTAGACTCTTTCTACCTGAGGGGCTCTAGTAAGAAAAAGCACATCCACTCTGACTCACAGTTACCAACTGTTCCCAGAGAAACAGTGCCGAAGGCAAGAGACTCCTCTCTGAAACCTCCCCTGCAGCCTGCCTCCTCTCAAGTTCCAGTTTAGGTAAAGAGCTTGCTGCAGATTGACCTGTAGTTTGCATGCTGGAATCCTATTCAGTTTAGTCTCTTTGAAGGTGTGTCTGCTGAAAATCTATTCATAAGTGGAATCTACTGTTCTCATCCTACCCATCCCTCCTCAGACATGAATTACGTTGTTGACAGCAAGCTATCCTGTTGTTGATGCACTGTGTTATATTTTAGTGTAATTATACCATCTTTGTAAGTTCCTTCTGTGAGACTTTGTATACACCCCCAGTGATCATGGTAGAGATTAAAGAAAATAGTCTCTTTAGGGCGCTATTTTTACAAATAGCTTCCATCACAATGATCTCCATTTTTCCTCAAGACAACCAAAAGTGTCATTTATTGTGGTTCTGTTTAATAAAAGAGGAAAGTAAGTCTCAGAGTTCTTGCCTTAGGACATGATCTACTTGTGACAATGTGGGGCACAAAGCCTGAACAATTGCAACCCCACTTTCTTTTGAAATCCTAAAGATGTCTAATTTGAATGAGCATCACTTCCCTCCACCAAAAGCACAAAAGCACAAATCCTAAGAAGATCTGCATCCAGCCAGAATTTCTAAGTAGTAAGTTTTGACTCACCCATGTGAATTTGGCAAAAGGCAGTTAATACTAAAAAGAGAACCACTTAGCATTTAGTGAACAAGTGCTTCTGATACTGCTTTGGACATCTTCATGCATAATCTTATTTGATCCTATAAGAAACTCTGAGGATGGATACTTTCATTTTTCCTCATTTGAGAAATCATAAAACTGAGCTTCAAGCTTCCAAGCCTAGGAAGAAGCCAAGACAGGATTTGAAGCCAAGCTCTTTGATCCACCACCACGATACTATAACAAGAAAGTTATTTCTCCAGTTTCATACAGGAAGATCTCAACCTCTAGGAGACAGCATCTTTGAGAAGAAGCGGAAATGTTAACGGTCATTAATTTGTATGACGTCTTGGCCAAGGCTATGGTGGCATCAAATCATCAGATGACTCCTCTCTCCTTTGTCTGGAACTGAGAGGGTATTGCAGCTCTGATTCACCCTTGGGACTCATGCATCACAAACACTTTCTATTTCCATTTAGTCAAGAAATAGAGCCTCCATTTCACTCTGGAATTGTCTTGGTACCCTGTGTTCAAGATCCCCAAATTTTTTCAGGTGGAAAACTACCCTGTGAGTCATTACCATGTTCATTATCCTTCAATCATTTAAAAAAATCAAACTGTTTTTGAATGAAATGAGAATGTGTTATACAAACCACAAGGAAATCTGGAAATATTACTTTATCTTTAGTCTTCCTTTTCAAAGATAAAAGCTATCTGAAAACAAAAGGCAGCCATCCGCTGCAAGGTTCTGCAAATGAATCTATGGCCTAAATGCTACAAACCCAAGGCTAGAGAGAAATGAAGTACGGTGATCAAGTGTCATTGAGCTAATACTGATTAAGCCTGACTCTTCCATCATGTGATTCAGGATGTTCAAGATGTTATAAGAATTTAATCATTTCTACTATTGCATATTCAACACTGTCGAAGTTTTTCTAGGAAAGAAACTCAAAACAGAATTGTGTCCTCTAAGATTAGGAGGGATAAAATAAAAAAAAATACAGAGTGTATCCCTACCAAGTCACACATTTGACTTTTCACTCCTGAAAAACAAAAAATTCTGTTTCTGGCTCAAGTTGGACCAACCCAAGTACTAAGTATATGGGGTTCATACAGAGAAACTCTAATACCTGTAGTATTAGAATAGATTTCAGTGAGGATGAGGATCTCAGACACTTCAAAGATAAAAATTGAGGAACATGTTGGGGTATGTTAAGACTACAGTGAGTTAGAGGGCAGCATGGTTTCTTGGGAATTGGTCTGGAAAGGAAAATAGTCATGAAGGTTCCAGGACTGGAATTTGTAGGGATTTGAGGTCACTGCCCTCAGGTTCTGTTCTCCATTGCCTCATCTGCTCTGTAAGTGAACTATGTCTTACCGTCTACAGAAAAATAACAACTACCCTGGATCCAAATCCAAATCCTGAAAAACAAAGTAGCTAGTCAACCTAACATTTTTCCTAGGTAATCAATTGTTGGGTAGTCTCTGAAAACATATCTTCTGATCTTCCAAGGGGTCTGGGAGAAGGCCACACAAGTCTCCTAGACTTGTCCTTGTTGTCAGACACCTGTCAGGAACAGGCATATCAAATAGCCCAGAACTCAAAACATCACAATGTCATTTTTATGTCCCTATATTTCAGTGATAAAATACAGAGAATATGATATACTTCTTAGACAAAGCAGATAAGATGTGTGGTCTAGAAATATAGCTTTGGAGAGCTATTAGTTTACTTTCTATAATAAGATTTGGCATTACACGAGTAGGGTAGTATGGTGTCTCACAGCAACTAGAAGCTGAATGTCTGGGTTCTAATACTTTTTCTCTCAAGTGTTATCAGTGTTACCTTCCACAACTTATTCTACCCCAGTGATCCTGTTTCCTCATTAGTAAAGTGGGAATAGTAACTACTGCCTACTGTATATGGCTGTAGTGAGGACTGAATAAAGCAATCTATGCCTACAATGCCTGTGATGGTCATGATGCATCTCAGAGCCACAAAGCTATCAAGAGAAAAACAAAAGGAAGAACAAGGAAGAGAGGCTGGTCCACTACTGCTTCCAGGGCAAGCCTGTAACAGAATAATTTTGTTAGCCCTCTACGATCTCCATCTCTCATTACCCTCTGACAACCTTGTCACTATCACAGTGGCATCACTGGGAACGAGGCAAAGGCAACATTGCTATCAGAACTTCAGTCCTCCTTCTCTTGCCTTCCTGCTTCTCATCTCCTTTCTAGCCTGAAGGAATTTCTCTCTAATGTTCACTAGGAAAGCCTGTTGCCACAAATCCTGAGGTCACTGTAGTCTTAGACTTTTAGAAAGAAAATCTCTAAAGCACACCCATTGTTTTTGCTACCAGTCTCCCCACTGAGGGAAAAGCACAGTACTCATACTACATGCATGAGTTTGGTGAAGGATCAGATGTAATAAGGAGGGAAAACTTGTTAATTCCTTAAAGTAGTATCACACTACACATCTATTATTCCTGTGAAATCTTATAAAAAAACACAGGATCTGGGTATACTAAAGTGCTTGGTACTTTTCTAAAGGTTACATGTCTTGTAAGTATTTGAACAGCATTGCTTTGAATGGGTCTGACTTAAAATTTGAGAGTGTTCTAGCACCCCAGAAAGTTCAGCTTGATATTGGACCTAGGTCAGGGGCAACACACAAGTATGATGGTTAATTATAAATCTGGCTGTGAGAGAGCACACTGCCTGCAGACTCCCAACACACCCTGAGGCACAAGCTTGTTCTATTGTTGTTGTTTAGTTCATGTGTCTTTATGAAACTAAAATGGATTCCCTATCTAAAAAGTATCTGGAATTTGGTGTGACAATATATACAGCTATTGAATGGATACTCACGACCAGACAAGCTCAACATTCTTCAACTAACGTGACCTCTCATTGTGAGCATGAGAGGAAATGTGACCCAGGCACAAAGATGCCGTAAAACTGTGAGATGTCCATGCTAATACCATCTGCATCTCTACTGTTCTTTAAGTTTCTATAAATTAATTGCAGATTCAATTTTAAAAATCATGTTCTCATCCTTTGAAATCACTTCTGAATTAGAGAAATCCACCAGTCTTGGAGAGGAAAAATTACACAGTTCCAACAAGTCTTGTACAATAATTTTCTCCTTCAATGCAAAAACAACTTTAACAACTACCACTTTAAAAGATTTTTAATAAGATATCTACATATGCTGAAATTCAGTTTAAAGCAAGCAACTGAAATTTTTGAGTCTAATTCCAAAATTCTCATCACTCCAAAAGAAACCCATTCTCTTGGGAGTCACTCCCCACATCTCCTCTCAATCCAAGATGTTCATCAAAATTTTATCTCCATGCTTATGGAATTGCCTATCTAAAAATTCCTATAAATGGAATTGTATACTGTGAGATCTTTCATGTCTTTCAGATCTTTCAGATCTTTCATGGCATAAAGTTTAAGTGTCATCCATGCTATAGTTTATATTGGTACTTCATTTCTCTTTAGAGCTGAAAGAGATTTCAAAACATGGAAAGACTAGATGTTGTACACCCTTTTCTCAGCTAATTGGCACTTGAGTTGTTTCCACATTTTGTCTAGTAGGAACAGTGATGTTATGAACATGCACATACATTTCTTTGTGCCTGATTATGTTTTTAATTCTACGTACATCTGAGTGGAATTGCTGGGTGATACGTACCTCTATGCTAAATTTTTCAAGGTACTGCCAAACTGTTTTCTTCCATGTTTGAATTATCTTACACTCTCACTTAACTGCCTCTTTCTTCACTTTGAGAAGAAAAGAGTTAAAGAAAAATAACAGAGCAGAATTGCAGAGTTTAAAAACAGCTTCAAGCACTTATCCTCCACATAAGCATCTTTTCCTAGACCTCCTACTGTTTCAGATTCAGTAGCTCCAAAATCAGAATCTCAAGAAAGAATTTACTTTTTCCCTCATCAATTAAAAAAAAACTAAAAAAAAATACACTATCGACTCTTATAGTGGATGAGTAACACAGAAAAATAATAAATGGTTTGCAATGATGACATGTATTGTTGGAAAATCCTCAAGACAAAAAATATCATTTTGGAGAGTCTAATTCCTATAAATCTACACGTGTGTGTGCATAGTGACTATATATGGCATATAAAGAAAACTCTATTAGTCTCCCTGAAGTTATTTTAAGAGAAGGCAAAATAGCTTAAAAATAAATAGGTAAGTTCCATAAATAAGATTTGCTTTTAACCTAAGTCAAGTGACCAGGAAGCTTTCAGTTGGCATCTATTAAGTGGTAACACTGAAAAGCACAAAGACACAAAATGCAAACATTTACTCTGGCTCTGTCCAGGCTGAATCCAGGCTCAGGAACACGAAGACATCGGGAGAATCAGAGCCCATCTGGCTACCAATCCTGTTGCCAAAAGAGGGAGCAAGACCTTGTCGGGGAAGAGGGGTTGTCCTCTTAACGTCCGCCTTATGGGTAGGAAATATCCTGCTGGATATTTATGTGGTTGTTTTTATTTATATTCATTCCCAAAATAATTCTCGTGTTTTTTTTTTTTTTTTCTCTTTTTTAAAGCTCTACTTTCTTTTGAAGCAATCCCACTCGAGAGTGTTTCTTAAGTATTATGGGCCGTGTCCCCTGAAGAACCTATGAAAGGGCAAGGATCTTGTTTGAAAGGGTACAAACATGGGATTTTGATACAGTCGCCCGTGAGCAGGCGAACCCCCTGGAAGCACCTCTGAACCAACTCTGACGGCCTTCGGGCGCATCTTGGTACTGTACTGAGGGCAGCCTCCCAGGTTTCCAGATTAATCCACTTTCTTGACTCTAAGGGCCACACTTCTCAAGCCACCGCCCGGTGACACGTTCCAGGTGGCACTCTCGCTGGCACTGCTAGGAGAACTGGCCCCTCTGCCAGTCCAGCCAGCGGCCAGAAACCAACAAGCCAGAGAAGTCAGAGAAGTTCCATGAACTGCTAACGAGGTAACCACAGAGAACGTAACGTGCCTTGGCTGCAGGACCTGCTGAAGCTGAAAAGACATTGGGCTGAGGTTGGCATAACTGGAAGTTAGAAACCTAATGGTCTGCGAAGGGGAAACCCAGACCTGGCAGAAGGGTTGCTGCTTGGCTCTCGGGCAGGGCACCAGGCGACTCTTCCAGCGAGGAAAACTGCTAACTGGATTCTGCTGCAGCTCCCAGAAAGTAACCCGGGGGAAAGCGCAGGTCTGGGTTGGGCTCTCTGATTGCTAAAGCGGGAGCCCAGCGGACTTAGGAAGCGAGCAACGCCCCCTCCGAAACGGTGGCTTTCTCGCGCGCCCTCTACTGGCAGAGTTTAGCATGGCGCCTCCGGGTGTATAGAAGTCCCAGAGATGCCTCTTGGCTTCTAGAAGCCAGAGGGGCTGAGCAGCTAAAAATAACTGGCGTGTCAGAGTCTCCCAAAGTCAGGCTGCGGATTGTGAAGGGACTTTTTAAATCACTCGCTTCAAAAGTTTCTCTCAGAAGTTACTGCAGAGTTTCTTTCCACCTGACCCACATGGCTGCTTTAGAAAGTCTCATCTCACTAACAAATGCACTGAACTAACAAGTGTGCTGATATGCTATTTCACTTGCTACCCATCACACGGATTGCCACCCCCTCCATTTATAGCTATAGCTATTTACATCTGTTATCTATCTTTACATGTCTATGTATGGAGAGATTTTTGTGCTACAGAGAAGAGAAAGTGAGAACACTAACGTCACATAAAGATAAAGAAAATAAGAGCATCCATTATTTGCATCAACTCTGGAGATGGAGTAGGACACTCATTTCTAACTAAAACTAACAAAAAAGAAACTATTCAGATTAGGACACTCTGAATGATGGTCCTGAGAGCATGCATCTGCCCGCTACCCTGTGCTTGTACCAGTCTATCTATGCTATTATCCAAAGCCATCAAGGAATATGCCAGATCTCTGTCTAAAAGGCCACTTCCCCAGTGGGATGCTCAGTGGTGCGTGGTGACACAGACACAAAGGTCCATTGTGCCCCAGGGAGCAGGGTTACTGGAGTTCAGTAGGCCAGGGAAGCCCTGGGACAGTCTGTCTACCCGCCCTGCTGTGTTGCTGTAAAACCCATGCACTGTATGGGCTCAATTACTTTTAATTACAATGAGATACTGTTTCAATTACATGTAGCACAGATATTCTTATATAATTCTTCCCTGAGGATACCACTTTAAACAGAGAAAAAGATTCAGAGAGATGTGATCAGCCGAGGTAGAAAGGCCATGAATAAAAAGATAAAGAGATGCAACTAATTTCCTAAGAACAATTCACCTGATGCTTACAGTTCTTTAAAAATACACAGGAAGGCTGGGTTCTCCACATAATTAGTTAACAAAAATATCTATTCAGTGTCTATCATTTGCTAGACAGAGATGAATAAGGTATGTCATCAGACAGCTGACAATCCAACTGTAGACAGGGACATGAAGTTAGTAACAGCCACCATCAGCAGAGTACAAATATCTACCAGTCACTGTTCAAAGGGTCCTAATATGTACTAACTCAATTAATATAACATACAAAGCAGATATTTTTAGTATCTCCATTTCATAGATAAGAAACTGAAGTACACATAATTTAAGTTACTTTGTTCAAGCCACATAATAAGTGGTGGAGGGAGCATTTCATTCCAGGCACTTCGACTCAAAATCCTCAGTGCTTACCACTGATAATCACAATAAAGAAATGATAAAGGTCATATAACACCATGGGTCCTGAGAAACATTCTGAATTGGAGAACCAGAAAAGATAACACTTCATCTGAGCATATGTGTGTATATAAGTATTTGTGTATATATATGTATATATGTATATATATATATATATCTTACATTGTTGTATTCCCAGGGTTCTCTCACCACCATGTCATCCGTGCATCATTGTCTTGATCATTTGTGCTTGTCCCTTCCCTGGTTTCCCGCTCTCCCTCACTCTACCTCTCTGGCTGTTTGCTTTAGTTCTGCTATCCTCTTGTTAGTTTTGACTTTTTCTTGATCTTTTGCTTGTTTTTCCTATATCCCATCTATAAGTGAGACCATCCGTTTTTGTCTTTTTCTTTCTGGCTTATTTCCAATAATATTATTCTTTCTAGGTCCATCCATGCTATCACAGATGCATCATATGTGTCTTTTTCATTGATGAATAACATTCCTTTGTGTAAACATACCATAACTTTGTCATTCATTCATCAAACATTTGGGTTGTATCCAAATCCTGGCTATTGTAAACAGTGCTGCAATTAACATCCAAGTACAGGTGTCCTTTTGAATTAGTGTTTTGATCTCCTTTGGGTAGATTCCCAGTAGTGAAATTGCTGGATTGAATGGTAGTTCCAATTTCATTAATTTGAGGGACCTCCACACAGCTTTCCATAGTGGCTGGACCAGTTTGCATTCCCACCTGCAGTGTAAGTGTTCCTTTTTCTCTACTTTCTTGTCAGCACTTGTTGTCAGTTTTGTTTTTCTTTTTTAAAGGGCTATTCTTACTGGTGTAAGGTGGTATCTCATTGTGGTTTTGATTTGCATTTCCCTAATTATAAATGATGCTGATGTTGAGCATTTTTTCGTATGTCTGTTGGCCTTCTTTGAAGTGTCTTTCAAGCTCTTCTCCCCATTTTTAAATGGCTTTTTGCTTTGTTTTTGTTTTGAGTTGTGTGAGTTCTTTGTAGATCTTAGATATTAGACCTTTGTCAATTGAGTGGAGTGCAAAAATATTTTCCCATTTGGTTGGTGCCTTTTTAATTATTGTCTCTTTTGCTGTACAGAAGCTTTTTAGCTTGATGTAGTCCCAGCTGTTTATATTTTCCTTCATTTTCTTTGCATGTATAGATGTGTCTGATCTTGCATAGTTCTAAAATAAGGTTGTTTTCATTGATAATGGCAATTCACATTTAGTGTTTATGGTTTGTAAGGCAATACGTACTCAAGAATACCCATCTGAAAATGGTATAATATACACCTATAAAAATCAGCCTCGTTAAGTACATTCACCTGAAAAAATTTTCAAAATAAGCATTGAGGGTTTTATAAATGGAGTCATTCTTTTTCATAACTAATCAAAAGATATTAATTATAAATGCTAACTTAATATAATTATAAATGTGATACCACATTCTAGAAATGGTGACTCAATTAATTTTAATTTAAGGAGTCATTTCCTTGCTAGAAAGCAGCACAGAATAAAACAGAATTTGCTTTAAATACCCAGTCTTGTGTGATAGGGTGTATGTACCAGAACTCCTCTGACCTTCAGCTTCCTCACCTGTAACATAGACGTCAATGTCATCTTCAGAGTGAATGCTCTTGTCATAGAATATGGCACAGCGAACTGGGAACTTTTATCATCCTATTGAGGTAAGATTCATACTTTCAAACAGAATAAATGATGTAGTCAGGAATCCCCAAATCCATTAATAGAAAACACCTCTTCCAATTTCTGCCTTCATCTCTCTGAAATCACATGCTTCCTCACAGTTTTGAAAATAATTGTCTCTATACCTTTCAGCAAAATTCTCTTTGTCATATGGAGAGTGATTTTGCACCAACAAATCCTCGCAAGGTCTGTTCTTATAACATTTTTGATCTCACGCAAGCTGCATGGTGAACATGTTCTCATCAAGAAAAGTGACAACCGAATTCAATTTTTCACCACTTAATATCTGTATAGTTTCACTTTCTGGCGATTATTTTTCTAGAGAGCTTCATATTCACTTTATTCCTGTCACTAGCCATAATATCTGTATAGTTTCACTTTCTGGCGATTATTTTTCTAGAGAGCTTCATATTCACTTTATTCCTGTCACTAGCCATATCAACTGACTTTCTTTGGATGTTCTCTTTTTCATAAAGGAGCAGTTTTACTACTTCAAGAATTTGAAGTTACCAAAAAAATTAAAGACATGGGACCTACCAGGACTCACTAATGAACTGAGTCACTTTCCTGAAATTCAAATACAAACTTTGACAAAATTATGAATTGTCTCTGATCATAGGTTTCTGAGGGCTGCCTCGAGCAGTGACACCATGACTAGTGACTACCAAAACTTGTTGCTAGGTTTGTGACTGTGTTTATTAAGAAGGCGAGGACCATGATATTCTCAAACACACAAACAAACACATAGGCTGATACGCTGTAGGGTAAATGAGCTTAGTAATACAGGTTTCTTGCTGACATTGAAATCCTAGGGACAAGAAAGCTACTTAACGATGCATAAATCAGCACACTCCAAACATGTCTGACTATGGAAGTCTTTCGAACATGCTTAACACCTTATAATATCCCTATCACTGATATTCCTCACAGCAATTTCTTCTAGCAAACACAGTAGTCATCAAAAGAGTACAAAACCAGCTCTAGCCAGTATAACAAGCAAATGTTTGAACAAAGTTGAATCCACCCCACAAGTATTTACAAATAATTAATAATATATAATGGCAAGTTTATTCCCAGGGTTGAAACTAAGCATAATTTACTTCTCTGTTCTCAGAGTCAACACTTAATGAGCTTTTGAGAAAGCAATATTTGGCTATTAGAAACAGAGGTGAATGTTTTGTTTGGGGTCCCATAGCAGTGAACATTGTGGACAGGCAGCTCTTCTAAATGTTTCTGGAGTTTTTTTCTCTGATGGTTCTAGTGTTGGCTGTTAGTCCACTCACATCTCTGAAGCCGTTTCTCATAATACTGTTGGTGTCTGGGGTGTAGGGATGAATGACGTCTTTTCATCATGAGAACAGTGAGTGCATTCATTCAATATATTTAAATCTGCTGTGAAAAATCTGACGTTGTAGCACTCTCATTGGACCTGCATCCTTTATCAGGTAGACTTTCTGCAAGATGAAAGCACTTGATAATGTGCATCTGTTACTTCTGATGATTCAGCCTCAGACAGACAGACCCTATGTCATCATTTCAATCGTCTCTTCCTCCATACTTGCTGTCTCCAATAAGTTTCCTACATCCTGTTTCTTCCCCCCACTCTCATGTTTTATTAGTTTTCTCCTATGGTGTCTCGGGTCTTATGTGTGATTTAGCCACATTTCTAGTATTTAAATTACACATACAATTAATTTAGTCATCAATTTATCGGAAGTGAACACCGTTTTGTAAACATTTTTAATCTGAATGTTACCCATTGCATAAATTATAAACTCAGTCTCAGACTGTTTAAAAAAAATCATGCTAAAAAATTACACCATTCTGATAAGCTGTTACTACTTATATTCCACACATTATTGTCAAATTTGTAAATAGATAGGCACAACTTTTCTGTGGAATTTTCTGGATGTTTACAAGAAAACAAGTGTAGGATGAACCTTAAGAAAATATACATAGATCTTTAGATATGTTTAATAATATAAAGAATCACTGCTGATATTTATTTACATCTCTTAACTCTCACAACAATCTGTTAGAAATTCTAGGCGCCACTGCCTCTAGGAAAGACAACCTATTCTATAAATGCTACACAAATCAATGAGAAAGAAAGAAATTTAGATGAGAATGTGTCAGGGGTAAAAACATTCAAAGATGAGACTTAGGTCAAAATTTGAGAAATCAAACAACATTTTCACTGATTTCATCATTCCAAACCATCACCTAATAGAGATAACCACTGTTATATTTATTGTACACTTGAGAAAACCAAAACTCAAAATGCTGAGTAACTGCATGAAGACCACTTTGCCTTCCAACATGAGGCAGGTAACATGTGAATCTCGGACTATCCCAGTTTTCCCTCTTAAGCATTAGGATCCACTGCCTCTAGGAAAGACAATCTACTCAATAAATGCTACACAAATCAGTAAGAAAGAAAGGAATTTAGATGAGAATGTGTCAGAGGAAAAAAGCATTCATAGATGAGATTTAGGTGAAAACTGAGAAAGCAAACAACGTTTTCACTGATTTCATAATTCCAAACCATCACATTCTCTATGAGAAACTCCTGATTCCCACTTGCTATTTTCTGATCATTAATAATCAATATAAAATGTTATATGACTAAAAGGAAATTAGCAAATTTTAGAAGTCCAGTATTTGTCTTGGAATGTCCTGCTTACGTGATGTACATTACATATCATCATAATGTACTTTGAGTAGGAGATGTTTTTCCTTTAATTTACTGACAAAATCTTCCATAATAGTAATTTTAACTTTTTTGAGAAGACCATAGTATTAAATACCTTACAGGCAGGAAAAAGGATGCTAGTCTGAGATACTAGAAGTGTTTGGGATAAAAACTACTGATTCAATTTGGCCTACTTCTAGCTCAGCTTGCAGAGAATTCAAAACAAGGTTAGAAACAAATGAGAAGGTAATTTATCACCCAAGGGAGGAGAGACTGTCTTTGACATTGAATTATGGGGTAGGAACTTGCATGTGAACTCTTTGTGCATAACAGTCTTGCCTAGATCCCAGACTAAAGTGTTTATGGCGCTGAAAACAATTCCAAAAGTAATGAATGCCTTTGGTCTGGACACACCTCTCCCATTCAACTCAGCTCCCCAACACTCTCTCAGCAACCAGTCTTCTTGAGCAAGCTGCTATCTGCATTGTTATCCACCATCTGTGTTTAGGGAACACTTCACATTTTCAATTACCTAAATTTTATCCTTGAACATTCTCCCAGGACCACCAGTGTACCAGACTAGCTGACACTCCTCCCTACTAGTCTACCAAAGCAACCACATCCCATATCTCATAACTTGGTACTTAATAATAATAAGGTCATTTACTTTCACAGTGACTAACTTCTGCAATTATTAGCCTTAAGTTCCCTGACTCATGTACTCATTTTGCGATACTGTGTCCTCACAAAATGCATAAAGGCACTCAAGAAGTTGACTGATTGAAGATGTCAGTGAGACCTTAAGAGACTACTCTGATAATACCTTTCAGTAAATATATAATTTTCACCATCCTTTGGCAGAGTTGCATAGATGTGCTAACAATGAATCTACCTGGAGTGAGGTCACTGGTGCTAAGCAATAAAGAACTATACAAAATCTTAAAAATCTGTGTTCTTAATAAATCTTCTAAGTTAAATTTGTCTAACAAAAGAAAAGCAGAACTACATATCTTTTAAGTAGCCACATTCAGTAGCATCAGTTAGAGTGGAGGATGTGTTTTGATGTCTCACCTGATCATACCACTTATTCTTTTAAGAGCTCTCAAGGATATAAACAATCACCACTAGCTCCTGTAAACACTGTTACCAAAGGCTTTTTCTTTTGCTCCATATTTCAGTGTAAGGAAAAGAGAAAGTTTATTCAGTGCTGGATGTAGTTAATGAACTCTCCCAAGAAATTTTTCCATTCAGTTTTGGAAAAGGGAGAATAAAAGTCTGAAGCAAGAGCTGGCTTAGAAGGAAACCAGGAAGGGCTTGTGTGAGAATTTTATTCTCTCTGACCAGCATCTTTGGTGGAGTGACAACTCATTGAAGACAGCACAGATGCCACACACACGGTGCCAAAGGGAGAACTCTGAGCTGACACAAAACCTGGATTTACTGGCCAATAATGAAGGTATCTTGGACAAACCCCAGCTCCTGCCTTTGGCTGACTTACAATTTTCCTCATGAGTTGCTCCCATCGAAAAGATTAATAAAATAAAATGTATGATAAAAACAAAGAGAGATTTAGCTCTCAAATTGTAACATAATTATGCTCACACAATCCAAATAATTCTCACCAGTCTGGAATTCCTCAGAGACCTAACTGAATATATTACAAACACTCTGGCCATAAAGCACATGTTTCCCAGCAATAAAATTGCTGCAATAAACATTTGAGTTCTTTTCCATTTTTAGAACCATTTTGAACAACCTGTTTCTAGTGTATTTTATTAACACCCTCAAAGTCTCCCAATGAATGACAAAACCCCCAGTGCTTTTTCTGAGTGGCTGACACTAAACAATAATGCTGATTTTTCAGTGTGTAGTTTCCCACTGCCAAGTAAGACCTTTCTGTTAGGTTGGATGTTACTAAATCTTCCCCTGCAACACAGGAAAACTATAGGCAGCTAGTACAATGAGATGATCTCCCTTGAACATATGCTATTCCAGTATTAATCAGAAGGGATCTTCAACACCAATAATGCCTCCAATTTATAGACAACTTTCTTCCTTAGATAAAAACAAATCATGTACTAATTAAGAAAATACCCACAATTCTTCTACCAAGTCCTGTCTGTAACCAATAAATTTCTTCAATCAGATAATGCATTATTTAATAGAGCTCTACATGCGAAGAACCTTTGGCGCTTCTTTGGTGAAAACATTAAGAAAGCACCACACATCCATTAAAGTGTTTTGCCTGCAATAGTCAAAAGTTGCTCCCATTGCCACATATAACTTAGAAAAGGACATTCTGACAAGTTCTGCTTTTTATTCACTCTTAAGATTCAATTCTTAAAATACAAATATATTCAATTTCCATTAATTGAAAAGCTCCTGAAAGAAGACCTCAATGATGTAAAAAAGCATATTTTGAAATAAAATCTTATCATAAACTCCAAAGTCACTGTGGATCCTCTGGGTGCCATCTGCACCCTCTTCGTTTCTGCTTCTTGTCTTTCATGAGTATAGTTAACATATTCCTCCAAAAACAGGGTTTTAGGTGTGCTTATTTATCATCTCATTTAAATTACACAATCATTTCAGGAGGTATTATTGACATTGCCATTTTACAAATGTGTCAACAGAGAGGCTCAGAGAGGTCAGCTGACTTGGTAACAGAGCAACCACTGAAAATTTCATTCAGTTTCAGGTCTCCTGACCTAGAACCCATACCTTGAACACTCTGCCAAACCACCTCTTTAATCTTAATCTGATGGATCATAACTCTGTAATTCTTGCTAAAGTAAGGAATTATTTTCCTCAAGCAATTTGACCACCAAATAAAATCATCTGATGACTCCAAACAAAATTATCTAAAAGAATATGCATTTCCTTGTAGAGAATTTTCTATAATTGACTGGAATAAAGAGGACTGACTTGGCTGCATTCTGCATATGATGTAATCAGAGAGTGAACTCAGGAACATGCTCTAAAATATGAAAACAGTAACCCTGACCCATAAGCTCCACTTGGTTGAGAACTGTTCTCCGGTATCCCTACCCCAGCTCAATCTCCTACAGAGATGGAAGACTTGAGTGTCTCCCTCCTTCAGCACTGTTATCTCTTCACAGTCTAGAACAATTAAAGTCACAAATATTCAGGAAGTAATTAATTTCATCTTATGTACTGCTTGATCATAACTACCTCTCAATCTATGTCTAGATGTAGCAGTTTTTTTAGAATTAGAAGGAAAAAGCCAATTTGTCTGCTGGTAAGCAAACCAGAATAACAAAATGAGTAACAGCAACAACCAGAAAAGCAAGAGCTTCTCAACTACTATGTTCATTCCATGAGCCATTCATATGATTCAGAAAATCAGAGTGAAGAATTCACAAAGGAAAACATTACAGTGAGCCACCTAGACCAGAGTAGTGCTAGAAAAAGCCTCTTGCTGTCTTTTAATTCAAAACAGAAATAACCTCCACAGTTGTGCTGCTATGTCGGTAAAGAATGAATTTTAAAGGAATAAAAATGATATCACAAAATAGGAAACAAAGGAAACAAAGTGGCAAAACAGCAAAAATAACGTGACTCTTATACTATGGTAGTTACCAGAGGGGAAGGGGAAGAAGGAATAGAGAGGAAGGGGTACAGGGGTGAGAGATCAGTGACGTAATTCTGCTGGTGGTTGTGTGACAAGTGTGCACACACCAAGGTATGAGGAGTACTCTTGAAATTTCCAAATAGTCTTGGAAATGGTCAATCAAGGAAATCTGCTGTAAAGCGGAGGACAATCCTGCAATGAGTCAGCAGCACTTGCTGCTTTTTGGCCTGTCTTAAACAGCAGTGTCATTTCCAAGTTCCCCAATTTGTTGTGCCATGGCAGTTTTCCTTCATTTTAATTTCAGGGTTTGTTTGTTTTTTAATCACACCTGCACTTTCAGAAACTCTCGGAGCAGAGATTTTCCTGTCATCAAAGCATGGTTTCCCAGCTGTCAGAACAGGCCCGCCTGCCCGCAGGGGCGCTGGGGAAGAAAGGAAATGGGCTCAAATATCTTGAACTTTGTTTTCAAATTGTTTAAAATGAAGTTATTTTAGACAATCAATTTAAGCATTTTAAGGATACCTTCTAAGATTTAAAGTTTTTTTTTTTTATTATTTTAGGTAAAGAGTTTTACTTTTTACTACACAAAGAATTTTGGTTTTTTTACTAAACAAGGTACTTGTTTATAGATCCAAGAGTTGGATTTCCTGCTGGGAAAAGTGGTCTGTGGCAGTCAGATGCTTGACTATGTGCTATTCAAGAGTATTAATACTATAAAGGGAATGAGGATGAGGATGAGGATGATGGTGATGATTAGGGGAACAGCAATTTGGAGGTGAAGGTTGTCCCTCTCAAGCTCATTCCCACAGGTACGAGGGGAACTTGAGAATTCAGTTAGCATGTCTGACAATATCCAACTCTAAAGTCACAACCTATGTGTTGGGTATCCAGCCCATCCTCATCACCAACTGTAAATGAGTCATCTTCATTGCCATTGTAACAGACGCATCAGGCTCACCAATCTGCATAGGCTTTTCATTGATTTTAGCAACTGCACAGATACACAGGGCAGGGCACAGCAGGGCCAGGGGTGCTGGAAAGACAGGTGAGTCCCCCAGAAATCTTCATACTCTTTCTCTGCTCTCACACTCACTCACTCGCTCATCTCTCACCATTCTCTATGCCCATGTATCCCTTCTTTCCTAGGCCCAGTTGTGCACATTAACACATGTGCACACTCAATGGGCCACACATTCATGGGGAAGATGCAATACCCCAAGGTGCTGGATGCACAGGCTAATGATGACCTCACTTACCCTACATCCCTAGTCTTCAAAGTAACTCAGTAGTACTCTGAGTGGAAGCCTTCTTCTCCAGAAGGAATCTACAGCTTTGAAAGAAAGAGGATTACATGAGAAGAGCTGCACCTGCACAGCCACCATCTTTGGTGACTTCTGACTGCAAAGGAGTCATTTTAAGGCTTTTGACACAATATTTCAGCTCAGGCACAGGACATTTTGCCCAGCTGCTGAAGACAATATTTAAATAAAATTGTTACATTTTCATTGGGGATTGGAAGGACAGCATATACCCACCACATTCTAACTGAAAGATCTTTTCCAAGCACAAAGTCTAAGGATGGAATAATACCTAATGTAAATGCCCTGAGTAAAGGAAAAAAGGTTAAAAAGAACAAGAACTATAACACTCTTTCTTCTTAGAAGGTAGATCTTCATTTAAGTCATAGTTTGTATAATGGGTGTGTGGATGCATGCATACACATGTATGTAAATAAATGCACACATATGTGCATCTGGACAGAGGAGAGAGGCTATGGGAGGAAAGAGAGGAAAGATGGAAAGGGGAGGGGAGAGTAGAGCAAGGGAGGGAAGGTAGAGAGAGAGAATATGAAAATAGCAAATTAAATTTCCTTGGGTAAAATATAAGACTTAGAAAACTGAAATGGAATTTCATATATTAATTTTCAGTCAATAATAGTCCACAATAGAGCTTCAAATGCAAGCTAATCAAATATAATCTTTGGCCTCTTCATACAAAAGATATACAGAAGCACAGCAATGTATTCTTTGATGTATGTCACAACTAATTTCCTGCCCCATTTTGAGACTAAGCAAATTCCACAAAACCTCAACTACAAATTATTCTAGACATACTGTGCATTTATCTACAAGGAAAATAGCTTCCAAATTATTTGGGACTCTAATCTATTTCCTGAAAAACACTGGGATTTCAGTTCATGTGACCCTGATTACAAGCTTATTAAAACACTCATGATCCACCTGCCATAAACTCAAGGGCATGAAAATTTTCTAGAGCTCAGCTTGGATCTTGATGAGGGGTTACCACAGCATGAAACCTCAAGTCCCAGATACATAGCACCATAGGGAGACATTAGCCTATTCACATTTAGAGGGAGAAAGCGGGAGTCCCTCAAGGTTCTTTCTCATGCCAAGATTTTCTAGATCATCCTATCTTAAAGAAGTCCAAAAACTCCATTGTCTGATATTTAGGAGAGCCTGATTTGGATTTAGGTAAACCCATTTCAATGCAACAGACAAAAGCTGATTAGAGCAACAACACAGCTCAGCTGACTCAAAGTGGGTCTCCTCAAATTAGAGTGACTTATTATGCCATTTACTGGCTAGTCTTCTACAAACAAATGGGGAATTTACTTCCAAAACACAGAAACATGATTAAAGCTCATTTTACAGTTTGTCCTTTATGGACACTCAAGCATGTTTTATTTTATTAAACTCTTAAATAATTTAGTTACTATCAAATAGCATCCTAATTAGAGGCTACAATAAGGGAGACACAATGTGACCATGGGGAAACAGGAGAAAAAAGTGCCAGCAACTCTCTTGAAGAGAAATAGGGCAAATAAGTCAAGTTCCTGCAAGCATTTGCTCCATTTCCCAGCTCAGAAAATACAGAAACGTGTTGACATGCAAACGTATGTCACACAGTGAAGACACATCTTAAAGATTCTACTTGGCTGAACGTTGTAGAAGTATAAGCAGAATCCTTTTTAACAGCTTACAATGTTTTTCTCAGGAGTAGTCGACAATGAGCATTTTGTATTATACTGAGGCAATTGCATTACAGACACTAGCTCTACATTTTACAATCGCTCACAAAGCAATTGGAATTTGACTATAAAACAAACCCAGGCCTCTTCTCCATTACCAAACAAATTTCTAAGCCATATTGTTCAAAAAAAGAATGTGACTGAATAAAGAAGTCCAAAGCCTGGAAGTGACTTGGGCTTTTAAAGCACTTATACAGATGCTGTCAAAATAGGGACTTTTTTTCAAGCTGCTTTCACAGTGAAGAGAATTCAGGAATGGGAGAAACATCTGAATAATCCAATATGAGCACAATACCTTCAGGGCTCATAGCTTTCTAGGGACATAGAATTGTTTAATAGTTTCGTTAATCCACTATATATTATAGTAAAACAGTCCAGATCACAAAAAAATCCAGATGTGACTTCACAGATGCAAAATTAACCCACTCTCAAGGCCCCAATGTGAGCAGAAAATGCATTCAATTTCAGAGATGGATTATTTAGAGGAATCAATAGGGATGTTTAAACTCATCAGGAAACACAGTTTTTATAACTTAAGTCAATATATTTCTCAACTGTTGAGGTTAAAATGTTTAAATGTTCTGAAAATCTTATCCTAGTTTCTTTTTGTCTCTTCAAATAACAATTGTTAAGCTATAAATAACGCCAGGGAGAAAAGACCATGACAAGTATATCTAGGTTCAACATTTTGACTTTGTCACTTTCAGCTGTAAGACTTTAGACAAGTTAACTTATTGTTTCAGGTGTTTTTTTGTTTTTTTTCCTCTCATTGTGAGGGAAAAAAGCTACTGAAAAAGATCTAAGTGATAGTTAGGTAATAAGTGATCTGTCAGCATAGTTTGGAAATAAAGCACTCTATTTAGAAACTCAAAATAACTTTATTTAGAAAAATTTTATAAGAAATAATACTAACATGAAATTCATAAAATTTAGATTTCATTTTTATTTTCCTGAGACTTAATATCTTTTATTTTTTAATCCATCTTGGTCTTGTACTTGGAAAGGGCAAATAATTATGTCATATAAAATTCCAGACAGCCACTGTGTTTAACCTGACACCATGTAGCTGTCTGGACCTTCAAATTTACCAGAAGTTTAAAACAATCCTTTTTTTTTTCCTGTGAAACCTAAAATCCCATACTGGCATGAGCCCATCTAGATTTATTAAGTATCTTTATCTTTGGGTGTTAGGTTCAGTTTTCCTTGGAAGAGATGTTTTCATTTCATGAGTAAAAGGCAACAAGCATAATAGCTCTTGAAAGGCCTATATAGATTAGGTTTATTACTTTCGAGCCATAATATTAGGCAAATGTTTAAAGTGTAGGAATGAACATTAAATTCTTTCCAGGTCAGGCATGGTGGCACATGCCTGTAGTTGATAGCCTAGGAAGCCACAGCTGGGGCCAGGGATCATGGTTCAAGTCCTGCTGGGGGTACATAGCGAGACCTAGTCCCAAAAAAATAGCTGGGAGTGGTGGTGCACACCTGTAATTCCAGTTACATGGGAAGCTGAGGCTGGGGATTGCTTGAGTCCGTGGTACCCCAGGCAACATGAGCCTGCAGTCTCATAGGCAAAAATAGCGAGACCTAGTCTCACAAAAAAAAAATAATAATAATAAAGTATTAATTTTTTAAAAATGACTTCTTTTAATTCCTTAAATAGTACATAAAAGTTGCACTGTGGATATTTAAATTTACTACCTAATGCACAGATCTCAGCTATGTGAAACGAGGTGGAGATAACTGTCAAGCAAACATCACCTAGGAAACTCAGTGTTTGACACTCAGGGAACTTCTCCAGTGGCTCATGGCACTATATCTGCATGGAACCTATGGGTAGGACTGTGCTTGTTTCCTGGCTAGGCAGGGGATGACTGGCACTCTGACTGTCTGTGTGAGAGCTGATTAAGGCAGGTAAGGGTATCTCTGACACCTAGGGGAAGTCACCTAAATGGATATGGAAGGTCCACAGGTGTAATGAAGCAGGCATACTTGGTCAATTATCTGACTCACCTTTTCTGAGAATGTCAGCTCTTACAGCCACAACAGGGTGATAAGAAGCTTTTGCTGCTATCCCTCTGGGCACAGTTCAAATACAGTTGAACCAAACTGGAACAATTACAGTGTCTCTCTGAATCATGTGTAATTTAAATGCAGAGTTTAAGTTACATTAGTAGTGAAGTCTAATAAAAGTTGATGAACAACTTCTACCACCACCCCTGGAGTTACATGATTTCTCCTTTTCCTGGAACCTTATGCTCAGCTTTTCCCTGAATTAGAAGGAAATTCATGTCCTTTCAAGTTAGTGCTCCTCGTTGTAACAAATTTGAGAAAACTAAAATTAATGCTGCTATTGCTGTTATTAACAAAATGTACTCATGTTGCTATAAAAATCTGACAAGGATAGAGTATGTAAAAGTCATTCATGAAATAAATAGTATCAACCTAAGGCTTCCAAAATGTCAAGATGTCATCAACTAATATCAAATTTCTATATTTAAATATGTACCACACCTCATCATTACATATTATCTTTTGTTGACATCTCTGTTAAAATTAAAGTTAAAACCAAAGTTTTCATATTAACAAACCTGCTGTTACTTGACATTAATTTAAGATATCTAGAGGGGTAAAATTTAAAGATCATAAATTTACAAGCTTTTACATGATGTTCACCCAGTATATACTAACACTGACCATCAGGAGGTGAATGGTTTGACAAGCTACCGTCTCTCTTCAATTCTGCAGAAAGTAAAACATATTTTCTTTACGTTTTACCATCGTCTAACATATACAGCCTTTCCATAACGAGTCAGGTAGTGTGTGTCTGTCTCACTGCCGCGTGACCATCACAGCCAGAGCTCAGAGCACCACACTCTAAATCAATTAATGAAAGAATGAGGTACAGAGGTAGAATAATCCAACAAAAAGATAACTGATTCCTATCTAATGCTGCGGGCAATCTACTTCAAATGCACAAGGAACACAATGCTTTCTGCCTCCTCCTCACCTTCCCAGCCCAAACTCTTCACGCTAAGCATTCAACTCAGAAAAATGGCACAACTGGATTTGAGTTACTGTAAGCTCTTACTGTCTTAAATCCAACAAAGTCTAGCAGTACTTATCCCACCCTGTTCTCAATTTTTAAAAGAACTCTACGAGTACCACAGTTCTTTTCCAACTTCAAATCCTGAACAAAAAACTACATAAATTCCTTAAGTCTGTGTTTATTTCAATTCACAACTCAGATGACAAGGACAGAACCTTGTGGTCTGAAAAGAAATGAAGACTTTGTTGTCAAGATGACAGTTCATGGGTGACATGGTGGTGGAAAAACCTTAGCATATACAACGATGTTATAGTTTTATACACACACATATAAATGTAGTTAATAAAAAAATTTTAAAAGTAAAGAGAAGAAGTGGATGGCCTCGATGGCTTCCATGCAGAGGAACTCAGACGTCTCTGGGATGAAAAAATCGTGCTCCCTCCCATGTAGGCTTCCTCACAAGGAGCGAAGGAACACAGGGTGTACTTGCACTACAGTTTATGCTACACTAGCGGCACATCAGTCTATCCTTCCATGGAAGCACGAGCCTATCTCAGCATGTTGAGGGAGGAGGTGATGGAGGAGAGAAATGGGAGGGAAAGAATTTGCCTCTATAGTTATCATATGGAGACACTGTTTATGCCAGGTGTGAGCAGAGCAGTCTCCTCTCTAGTGCCAACCCAATAAGAAGGCAGCAGAGAGTGGTCTACCAGTTCACCAGTTTTCTGTTTCTCTGATGTACAATGCTGGTAGCAGTGATGATGATGATGATGGTGATGAAGATGATGATGATGATGATGATGATGATGAAAACTGATTCTAAGAATATGGAACCCAAATTAAACTTTGCTATTTACCTAGAGGGGAAGTTTCTGGGCATAGGAGAGATGGAAAGATGATAAATGATAGTTGTTTCATTGATTATACACTTAATTTGGGCCTAAGCCTTTATGCTGATGAAGTAGGGTCGCAGAGAGGTTGGGGAACAAAACACTGGGCTGGGAGGCAGATGCAGGTATGTCAGACACAAAGCGCAGGTTTTGTATCCCATGTTCTCTTGCCCTTTGCCATTCCAAGATCTTATAGCTGGGATGATGTGAAGATACACTTATAGCCAGGAAACCCTGGATATAGAATTACTGTGCTAAAATAACAGAGCCAGAAATCGATTCTAAAACATACATGCACATACACATGAACATTCACGTGCACACTCATGCTCAATCTGGTGACTGGAAGAGATGGAAAAACAAGTGATCTGAAGGAGAGAAATTACATGGGGAAAAATATAAGGCAGCTTTGGTTGGGGGGATGGTAGCAAGAAAAACACAAGCCCTCTGGTCAGATAAAACTTGAGAAAGCACCAAAAATGTAGGTAACACACTCATCCTTTACCATATTTTTGTCATAAATCTTGTCCTGTGACTGCTATTGACACAACCCCCTACTAATCCTGCCCAGCCTGTGAATGGAACTGGTGAGCAGTCCTGGTTGAGTCTTCTCTGGTAAATCCCATAATCCTTACCACTTGTTTATGATTCCCCAGCATTAGTGATGATTGATGCCTTAGGATTTGAAGTAAGCATTATTCGCACTCCTGTTTTTTATAGAACAAGACTTACAGTAATGCAATCCGTTGTCCTACCATTTAATGGTACCCTATAAACAGGAAGAGGATGGCTGAAGCTAAGATGGGACATTAATTTCCATTTCTAGGAGATAACTCTTCCGGTGTTTTCTAAATTTGTGCTTCTAGCCTCCTGACAGTCCTGTAAACTCAGGAAGATGAATGGAGTATCTCTTTTCAAGTCATCTTTAACAGTTTATGCATGAGCATGGGTTGAACATTCCAGAGACTGGGTTCATCTGCTGCTACATTAAGGTGCCAGGTGGAGAATAAGTCACTGAGATTCAATCACCTTCTGCAATAAAGCTAACCTCAGAGCCCCTTGTCTAAATGCTGTTGAATGCTGAAGATATAGTAACCACTGGAGACCCCCACCTGACTCTAACAGCTGGACTCTGCTCCCTCAAAGCTTAAATCGTCCATATGGCTATAATTTATTTTCTTCAACTCATTCCACTCTTCTGGATAGCAAAGTAGGAAAACTGTAGTATCTCCCAATAGCCTAGTAGCTGCCACATGCTTTCATGACCCATTACTCACATTCTGATAATCCTATCTTTGTGTAAAAGTGAGTCCTTCATTAACGCTATTAGAGTACACAGCACCACACCTCAGTGTAGGCAAATAGGACCACCTGCAGAACCAGAAGATGCCATCAATTTGGGCCAATGCTAAGGAGAGGGGCAAACATAACTAAAAGCTATAGGGAGTTGATCTGTGAAGGAAGATGAAGAGATGTCTCAATTAAATTTGGACAACTAGACAAGGTAGAATACACACATTTACCTAAAATAAGAAGACTGGAGTCATGCTGAGTGTAGCTGAAAATATGAGCTCAAAAGACATAAACATAGCTTTTAAATCCCTTCATTCTTACCACAGAGTGTCCATTCAGAAACCAAACATGGATTACATATCAGCATAGAATGCACCTGAGAACTAAGCAGCTCAGTGGGAGAGGCCTAGCACGATTTTATTTTTACACCCTCTTTTCCCAGTAACCATCAGATGCCAACTGCATTTTTTTGTGGTTTGTAACTTTAGAACTGAGCTTAAGACTCGAAACAGAGACTCTATATTTTACTTCTAAGCACCTACACCAGACAAATGCTGAAAGCTTTTGGAAAATAGTCTCAGATTCATAAGCTGAAAGCAAACCCTAAATGCTTTGTAATTTGCACTTTGTTCTTCTCACACGCAATGATGAAAGAAAATATGACAATGATAATGACATGTAATGACAAACTTTATGAGTGAAAAACAACTTTTTTGTTGTTTTTCACACCACTTACTAGGTCTTAGTAGTTCTATATAGATATATTTAGCTATATGTGTATATATATGTGTGTATATATATGTATACACACATATTTATGTAGAAATAAAGTCAAATATATATAATGTATGTATTTCTTCCTTTTAACATTTCGTTCTCTTTAATAAGCAAGGAGAGTAAGGTATACAGTTTCAAAAGAGAGAATAAGATGTACAAATTAACAGAAATGAATTCATCATTCAACAATAACTTCCCCAAAGTGGTATGCTTTTCAGTTAGTCTCCACAGGAGATTCGGGGCTTGAGGCATTTAGATTAGTAATATTTAGATACAAGAGAAAAAGAAATGTCTTTTGTTTTTTTTATAAAAATCTCCATATATTGATGGTTGGTAGAATCAGAAATAAATACTGAGTAGGGAGGGATGCAGAAGCAGCTAGCCCACAAAAAGGACACATTTTTCCTGGTGGGAGGAATCCTGAAAATTAGAGGATCAACACATCTAGATATAAGGATAGTCATAATACAGTCAGTGCCACGCACCCTGGAGGGAAAATCCTCAGCTGTGGAATTCTAGAAGTCTCATAGACAATTTGATAATCTGTGGATCAGAGAGACTCACCTGATTTCTTTCTGGAACATGGAGAAAGCAGTCTTCAGACTGTCTCACATCAACCTGGAGCACAGACCTCTCCTATTGTAGGGCAAATAGTATCTAAGGAAACAAGCTGGCCATTAAACAAGAGGTGAAATGACCCTGGAGGAGATGGGGATGGCCCAAGATAAGAATTACATGCTAATCATAGCCAGTCTAGGAAAAAAAAAAAAAAAGTGTTGTACAAGTAGTTATTATGATGGGGACCTTGTCTACAAGGAGACAGATCTCAGTGTGTAACACATGAAAGGAAACAGAAGAGGATTTGGCCTCTCATCTACAAAGTCAACATAAGAGACCAAGGGGTGATACTCTTCAGCGAAAGTCAGCAGGAACCAGAAGTACACACTGACCTGGTATCTCCTACCCATTTTACCATCCTACAGGTAGATGGCCCTTGCACTATAGTCATTCTGGACCTAGGTAAAGAGTTCTTCTCTCCCAGGAGAGAGAAGTGCTAAGGACAAAAATCTGCAAGAAAAAGTAACCACCTTTTCCACAAAGTTGGATTTAACCTAAAAGTGACAGATTTGAACTTGCAGTGAATAAGACAAATTCAAGTGGCATCGGTAGCCTTTTCTTAAGCAGGAATGGGTGCTACTAAGTAAGCAACATTCAGTTATGGTGAAATAAATTTTTATTTTTACCCACCTGAGTCACAGCTTATAAATTTTAAATACACTCTGAATGTAAGGGCCAGTGATTTACCAGCACTGAGTTTTACAGTAAAATAAAATTTGGAAAAGTTACCAAGCAGCTAAGTATAGGGTAGACATCATGAAGAATGAAAAAGAGTCACCACTCACCCAAGGAAACATGGTAAAAATGATTCAGCTGAAGTATAATGCAGTCAAATATGAAAAATAGGATGTTCCTTGCTTACAATAAACCATCTAAGCCAACACAGTTATTTCCAAATGGTGTGCGGGATTCAATTTACATAAAAATCCAAGAATAAAGACACACTTCACAACTTGTCCAAGAGTTTTCCTCATGTATTTATGAAATCCTCATTGCCTATTCCCCATTTCCATCAACGAGAAAGAATCATCTCCATTACAAGTTAGACTAAATTGATATAGTTACTCCTATTTGTTCATACATGAGTTTTATCTTATTCAGTGCTTGCATTCATCTGAAATGCAGATAATCCGTAGCTAAGTTATTGTCGTACTGCAGAAGCAAAAAGATGAAGTTATTTTTTTTCACTGGCATTTCATGAGGAATAAGATCTTGGTGGAATTGTGCTCTACGTTAATAAATATTGAAAGGTCAAAAGGACTGGCCAAGAACTTAGCCTGATTACTAAGTTCAAATCTTGTTTATCACACACTGCTCACACAGTTTTCAACCTCCATGCCTCCATTCTCACCTATAAAATGCCTACCTATAGGGATCACAGAGATCATGTACATTAGGACTGAATTTTTCATAACTTTGTCATACCATATGCATTCAGCAAAGGCGTGGTAAAATGATCAGTATTTTTAAAGGTCAAATTATTGACATAACCAAAAAGGATGCACTTATTAATCAAGATTCTGTTTGTGCATTACTCCCCTAATTCCCTATTAAATTATTAAATCTTTCATTTCATGTTTCCCATTCTTTTTTTTCCACTTTTCCATGCTATCATACCATTAATTCTACCCACATGCTATGCTAATGTGCTTTACGAGAATAACCTTTCCTGGTATTGTCATCTTTACTAGCAGAAACAGAAACACACCATATCTACTAATTCTGGAAAACATCAATGGTAGACCAGTCTTCAACCAAAGATTGCAGAAAACCTCATCTGCTCAGATGAGGGAACCCAGGAACCTAATCCCAATTGTACATCATTTCCAACAGGGAAACATATAGGGAGAACTTAAAATGTTTGTAATCAGAAATCTTTGATTTGATACTTCTGGTGCATGCCATCATGCAAATTACTTATATACCCTGGGTCTCAATTTCCCTATTTGCAAAATAAAGTTAGAAAAACTGACTGGGCAATTTCCATTCCATTGATATCCTTTCCTAGCCTTATCCCCCATCCTGTGTGTCAAAGGGTACTGACTTTTGAGGCTGTACCCACTGGTCTTCTAGTTGGGCACATGGAAGAAACAGGCAGGAATTCCAAAGCTGAAAAGAAAGAAAGAAGCCTAAGTTTTTGTTCCTTTCCACTTCTCACCTACCTTCACCAGGTCATAAGTAGCAGAAAGAGGCCACATTTCTCTTTTGTGCCTGAAACTCTCCCAGTGCTATCATGCCCTCTCCATTCTGCTCACCATATTTTCCCTTATCCTTAGGGCTGGAGGTGCAAGGTACACATTCTTGTGTGTGCAGGGTACCTCCTCTTATTAGCTTCTTTCAACTCCAGCACATCTTTTGAATAGTCACTTAACTAAACTCTCCTTCCTTTCCATCTGAATGTGCCATCTATTTGCCACTAGGATCCACTTTATCACAAAGACTTTTTAAAAATGATAGCAAGAAAAAAAATGGTGAAAATAAATGTACCCATTTTGTGCACAGTAAGGTTACACATAAAGGGACCTATGACTATATTAAATCCTACATTTGAGACAGCACTTTTTACAAAGCATTATGGGATAGGAATATCCTGTGTGGGTTATAGTCATATGTAGACAATCATGAGGTAAATTGTAGAGCAACTGCTTATTACCATATGCCTTTTTCTTTTTAAAGGGGGGCTTCTAATGTGTATTTTTAGACAACTACCAGCCAGGGGTATGATACTTCTCATTAGGCTTTTCTTTGCCAACTTGCTGATATTTAGTTCTTTTCCTAAATCTCCCAAGTCAATGTAGCCCAGTTCCTTAATCCCATGGCTCCTTCTGAACATTTCAAATGTCACTCAGCAGATAATGAGGGTCCCTGAAAAATTACTGTTTCCAGAACTTGCTTGCCATACTAAAGAACTATTTAGTTTTCTCAATGTAGTTTGGCACACTGTCCCAATGGTCTAGATCAATAGCTATGTTTGCTTCCTCCCCCATGAGCTATTAGCTTATTTCTTTCTCTTGTAAAAATAAAGATCTTGGCATGTGAGTATCATAAGAAAGGGTGGTATGTCAAATTTGGAAATGTATTATTCTGCTTGGGCTCACCAAATATCTTATCCTTGGAGATGCCAATACTTTTTAAGAAATGAGGGAAATCAATGCTTTATGGCAAGTTTCCCAACAATTTAGGATGACCTTTTCCTGGACTGAAATCTTTTCCTTGGAGAGATCAACTTTAATTTCGTTATTAACAACAATTATATCAGTTTTTGATAGCATTTATACACACACATGCTTTCTCCCATGCAGTCTTCACATATTGCCCTTGGGAAAGGTGTGTTAACATTAATGATTTTAAAATAAGAAAACCGTGGCTTGAGATACTCTGGTTAGACCCAAGATAACCTTGAAAATGGCATAGCAAGACTAGAATTCAAATCTTTCACCCCAAATTTCATTTGTCCTCACTCAGTAACTATTTATGATAAAGGACCCATCATGCATGAGAGTCTGAATTGGAAGTGCTATGAGTTTCTGCACAAAAATAAATAAAATACAGAATCTACTCCACTAAGGAAGCTGTAGTTGCCTTGAAGACAATCTATAGCAGCAACATATATAGTGTGAGAGATATTGATAAAGTCTAGTGGTGCATAGGAAGCAGAGAAGAAAGACTTTGCAGTGGAGTAGGGACTAGGCTTAGCCTTGATTGGCAGATACAGGTATTCAAAGGCAGCTTGGATACAAGATATTTTCTTCCTTTACTAACCACATGCTATATAATGTAGCTATATTTTAATTCATACTTAAATCCACCCATTTTTGAGTGAGAAAAAATTTTTTGAGTGTGGGGCTATCAGAAAACAGAAGAATCTCATGCATTCATATTATAAAATGTGATGTGGTTCATAAGTATCTCTCACCCTGAACCTTTTAATAGTCTAATAGTTAAGGAATTAACTCTAAAGTCATGGAATGGTCTATGCAGTGTGGTAACCACATTTTATGTGTAGCTGTCAACAATTAAATCAAGTAAAACTAAATTTAAATTTGAGTTTAAATTTAAGAATTTAACTTTTATTGAAAAATGTCAATAGAGTCCAAGAGAGTTTCAGCTATCCGGTTATACTTAGAACATTATCAATTAAGTGTGGCTAGTGATTACCGTATTGAACAGAGAAAGGAAAGAAATACTTCCATCATTGTGGTAAGGTTTACTGAAAAATACTGGTAATTGCTTGAATTTTTTTTCCTTTAACAATGTTTAAACAAAAAACACACTCATATAATAATACTATAAAATACAAATTCATAAAGGAGACTATAGTTGAAAGTAATCTAGAGTCATTCACTCACTTCTTCTGTATGGATTCAACAAATAGATATTCAGTGCCTACAAAATACCAGACATAGAGGTTATATTTGGAGATATAATGAGCAAAATAGACATGATTCCTGCTCTCATTTATCTTAAAACCTAGCAGGAATACAGCCAAGACAATATGTTACTTCAGTGACTGTGACTGATTATTTGCTTCTACCTTTAACTTTGTTACAATCACAACAACAAATGACATCTCTCTTACATTTGCGTAGGCAGACATTTTTGTCTCCTGCGGGGTTATCTTTCTAAGTCACAAAAGCTCTGCTAACTAAAAGAAAATTTTCTTCCAGTCATATCTGTAGTATGTTTTATATATATATATATATATATATATATATATAATAAAAACACCTAAAATATATATATATATATACACACACACACACACACATATACACAGGGTTAGAACAAATATTTTAAGTATATACACACACACAAAGTCAGAACAAATATTTTAAGTGTTTTTATTTTATGTAGATTCATTAAGAGCTTTTTAAACATGGGTACATTCTGTTAACTGTAAAAACAGTTTAAGTAAATCCTTTCTTAATAAGATTTTTCAAAAGAGTCCAAGTTATCTTTGCTAGGGAAACATAAGAAAGCAGCATTTACTGAAAATTTAAAAAAAGAAAAAGCTTGAAATTCCGCCTTAGGATCCAACCCTCATACTTGATGGAGGACAGCTCTTTAGTTATTCAGGTTGAGCATCACTCAGAGGAAAGGACAATAGTTTTAGTTGACAAGTTTGGTGGCTAGTGGACTGGAGCTTGATTACTCTCTCCTGAGATTGTTTTCAGATTTAATTTCTATAGAGGATTCAGGAGAAAGAACAAGGAAATACCCATAAGAGAGCAAAAATTTCTCTAAGATTTTAATGTGACTTTAAATTTTAGTTCCTTAAGAATATACTATATGTACTGAGAAACAAGGGACATATTTGTCATTGAAATGCAAAAATCTTAAATATAAGAATATTAAAATGTTTCCAGAAGCATGTCTTCTATAGACTAATAGCTCATCTGTACGTGTGTGTTTGTGTGTGTGTGTGTGTGTGTGTGTGTATTTAACTAAATATTCTTCAAAAATGCTTGGATGTCTTCAAGCAACATTTACCCCATACTGTTAAATCTCATCATGTCCTCTCAACTCTCAGCTGACCCAATTTGTATTTATATGTAATGTACTTGATGTACCCTTTTGTTGTTTGAGTATGTAATTCTTGATTTACAATGACTTGGCTTGTTATCCCTTTTCCTTGATGTAGAATATTCAATATGTACTTTCAAAATGAGATGGTCAGAATGAAAATGTAGTCTTCACGTTTTAGTCATTTAAAGATTATACTATTCACCACTTTCCCCTAATGATTAACACAATGCATAGCATGTGCTTGTTATATCAATAAGGAGAGAGGGGAGGGGAAGAGAGTGTGCAAACAAGAAACCAAGGAAGGAAGGATGGAAGTAAGAGAGAAGAGTACATTTCAGGTCCTTGTTTTCATTGTACCTTTATTTCTTTTTTCATTCAAACACTGTGGAAATGAGAGATGTGTGTGTGTGTGTGGGGGGGTGATGTGGGATTTTTTATGTGACTCAATCTGTGTGCCTCACCTTCCTGGAACTGAATTTAAGGACCCCTCTGAATTCAGAGCCTTTGAGGGAAATGGTGAATTGTTGGGGGCCTGGGCCATGGCAAACAGAACAACTCAGTCATCCCCAGTAATGCCTGCTTTCCAGCAGCAGCAGGTAGTGAATTGCAGATGGCTCAGCTTTTAATGTGATAGCTTCTTTTGAGTTACATGGAAAAAGGGAATCTGATTGGGATTTGTTAAAGGTGTTTTATTTTGCTTCCTAGATCTTCGTGGGCATTTCATTAAGGTTTTACTTCAGCACTAAGAAGAAAAAAAGAAAGAAAAGCCTTGCAAAACTAGAAGAGTCTGAGTATCTAACTAATAGACACAAAAATATCTATCAATTGTGATCCTTCAGCCTAACCCAATTCCTTTCTACTCTGACAAATAGGCTAAAAGACATAATTAGAGGGGCAAATTTTCAAAGTGTGTGTGTATAATGCAATATCCTCACATTTTTTAACAGAAACATATCCTGTGATCACTGTCCACACAAGTTTATTAGCATTATGCCTACTCTACCAAGTAGTCACAAAAATTGGCACAATACTGCCTTCAAATGCTTGCTATCAATCTTCTCTCTTCAGTGAAGTAGCACCAAGATGGGCAGTTTCTACCCATTTTATTCTTTCTTTCTCCACACCTCTCTCCTTTCCACATTCCTGCCTGGGCAGTTATCCAAAGTCACAATGAACACAGTAGAATATAATCAGAAAATATTGTGCTAATTTTTATAATTCTTGAATCACTGCACCTTGACATAGTTTCATAATTTAAACTTGGGCATTTTGATTTAACCTGATCATAAGCAGTTCAAGAACTGGGTCTGCACTGCAATTAATCATCTCTATACTGCATTTTCCACAAGACAATGTAAGAAACAAAGAAACAGTTTCCAGCCTAACCTAGCCCTTGATGTGCAAATAATTGGCCTGGGTTGGCTTTTGTCATTGTGGAGGGTGGTAGCCCTGACTAAGGTTTATTAATATATGCTCTCTAGACCAACACAGAATTTTCAAACTCCTGGCCAACCTAAGTTCCTGAAAAATTCACAGAGCACGTCTCACATTTTTTGCTCATTCCTTTCCACCACAGCTTCCTCTGCATGAGCATTCTTTGTCCCAAAATACTGATTTTGATCTTTCTACTTTTAAATATAATAGTTTGCCTAAGGCTTGAAAACTACATGTTTCTTTGCTCTCAGTTCAATATGCTCAGTGGGAGAAATTTGTCATCGAAGTTGTTGCTGTTGGAAAAATATAGAGATCTCCTTTCCCCTCAGTCCCTGAAGCATCTGTTGCCTGGACTTCTGTTTGTATTAATGAAATACACCATCTGCATTGTGTAGGCTTTTATATTTCAGTAGGAAGCAGAAAAGGGAATCCCAAAGTAGAAACTATTAGCCATATAATATCTCTTTGTACACATTCATGAATGACTCAAAGATAACATCCTTCTGACAACCTGTGGCCACTGACATGGGCACCATTTTCAAAAAGGGCAAAATCAAATTCTAAACAGGTTACCTTTATTTCATTGAAAAGAGGCAGTTTCCAGTTGGGAAAAAATAAACATTACAGGCAAGGCTTTTCCTCTACTTTAGTGGATGGTGGGTTAATAAGTCTTTTAAACACAAATGACAGAAACCCATCTCTATCAAGCTTAAACTTCAAGCAAGATATGTCATTCAAGCAACTGCAAAATTTAAGGAATCAATCCTCAATTGTGAATGTCTCCAGGTACTCAAGTGTTTCAGGAGTCAGTCTCTCCCATCGCTCAGCTTAGTTTTCCTTGCTGTTGAATTATCTTCAAGCAAATTCTCACCATGTTGTAAATTTTATTTCTCAACAATCAACATATATTTTAAACTATGATACTACCATCAGTAGCAAATAATTAGCAAGTATAAATAACAACTGCATGCATGTGTGTGTATTGAATAGCATGTATGGAGTAACATAAATGAAGGGCATGTATCCTATGGCACAAGCACCATTCCTGGCACATTTTTCTTACATGACAAATTGAGCTTTAGAGGAGGGAGAGTGAATGCAAAAGTGGCTCATAGAAACTATTTGGAGAGTCAAAACAGAAGGTGCTAAAATCTGAAGGACAAGTAAGAGTCACGAAGTGGAGAGCTGATGGAGAAAAAGAACACTTGGCTACAAAGTATTTGTTGAAACCTGAAATGTAGAACTAAGTAAGAAAAACTACCTCTTGTTGACTGAAACACTGCAGGAGAAAGGCAGAGGAAGAAGCTTCAGGAAGCTAGGAGTTGGGGGCAGACACAAACACACACTTAACAAGCTGGGCTGGGTTTTGGTTTTCACTACCTTGATGCTCAGGATGAATCAAAGCAAGAGATGGTGTTGCTCTGCTGTTGAGCTCAAATAATGAGAAATTGGAATTAGGATTTCCTCACCAAATATGCTCTCCTATCATCATGTATATTTAGACTATATAAATAAGACTCATTCTTAAGATGATTTCAAGTTGGACAAACTCAATTTTCATTCCATATTTGACAAGAGCGAAGATGTTTTTCCCCAAGAGTAATCATCCAGTGGGTCAATCATTCTAGCTACACAGTGAGCACCTAATCTGTGTATGTTCTAAATCCAGGATGGTACACAAATCAGAGGCCTAACCAGTGTTGGATAGAAGTTACAGAGAGAGGAATATTCAATGCCTTTCTATTTGGATCAAACTAGAGTTGAGAACTATCTATCCTGCATTTACTTAGCTCCCAAATAAGTGCCATCTTTTCACAAATCATCCACCTAAACACTGACTGGCATTATAAGCAAAAGTTTATTTATTGAAGGCAATGGCTTTTCAGAATCCCAAACAAAAAATGACCTGTCAATGTGGAATTTATTTTATGCTGTATGATGAATGGCTAAACTTCTGATACTTACCCTAAAGAGATTGGTTTCTAATTAGTTCTGACACTAACTATATTTACTTACAAAGATAATGCCAATATGAAGTAGAATTAATAGCAATGATAATAGCATAGGAGATAAGTTATAAAGGGCGTCATGATGAAAAGCCTAGTGATCATCTTAGAGGGCATATGCTCTATGCCCTGACAAAAAAGATATCAGACTGGAAGAAAGTGAACTGGAAGAGACCCCAGAAGGCTCCAAGAGAATGGTGGTTTTTGGATGGTTGCCATGAGTTTGGGCTCAAAATGGTTAACTCCATATACAGAGAAACTCCCCCATTGTTCCATCATTGTATTTTCTTGATTGACACATTTTACCTATCAGAATGTTTAAACCTCTCATCTTTTTATTTATTTTTTTTTCCTTATTGAGACAGTTAACAATCGTTAGTTAACATCACGCTACAGGATTTAGAGAAGCAGATTCATACTTTCTTAGGTCTATGTTACCATACCTCCATCAAAAAGTACTTTGACTTTGTTACATATTTAGTCAGTTGGCCCCGGAAAATATCAGATATCAGAACTGACTGGCACCTGTAGGATTCACAAGATTTTCGTGTTAGCTCTGTTAACTGGCTCTAGGTTAACTTCTCTGGGGATCAGATTTTTCATTTGTAAAATATACTTTTGAAGAGGCTGTTAACATTTTTTTTTAATTGGCCATGGCTTATTTGGCTCATTGAATTCTTTTAACCATGCCATGATAATGCAGATACTCTTAATTTTACTAATAAGACAAAAATCAAGACCAAGCAAAGCAATGCCAATTTTCAAGGCCACAAATGTGACAGGAATTTTTGATTCTAAATGCCATACATTATCAGTTGCTTGAAGGGGTAGGCTGGATTATTGTTTTTTAAGAGCCTTTGAAATTCAAACCCTATGAAAAGCATTCTTTCCTGAAGACCAACCATATATTCAGCTAAGTGCATAAAATATACAAAGTAGCAAGATATTGTATATAAACAGTAAGAACACCTCTGATAGTTCTTTCTTACATCTATGTATATCCTAATAGCTTTGTCATTTATCTCCAGCTTCCTAATTCTTCTGCACATGTTTGAAAGCATGCTTCAAAATCTACAGTGAAATTTTCAGATCTCCCCGCCCCCTTCACTTCTTTTACTGGCAAATTTGGCTACTTTGGTATCTTTTAGTGTGTTAAACACATAGCCAGCACTTGAGTTTTATATTTTTGCATGAATAAATAAATGCATAAACTATGAAAAAAAATAAAGAAATTCACCTTCCTGTAGCCAAGTACGTACTAGAGATGATTGTATATTGCTATTCTATTTTCTGATGCTAAGAGTCTGATTTAGACTGGCAGATTCAAAACAAGGGGGCATTCAGACTAAGAAAATTGCAATAGTGATACTTATTAGTTTATAGAAAAGGACCAAAGATTTATAACATGGGTCACCTGAAAAAGGGATAAAGCAAAGACCCAGTAAATTCACAGCAGTAAGCAATCTCATAATGCACAGGATAACCTAATAGATCTTTCCCACCTGTTATTTTTCTCAGGGAGGATGCTTTCCATGAAACCAGAGATGACTAACTTGAGAGGCAAAGCACGATTGCTTAAACCAGTCATGCATCACTGGCACCAAATTGCTACAACTAAAATTGTGGAAAGCAGACTAACCACATTCAAGAAAACCCATTTAATTTCCACAGAACATCTCTTCTTGTAACATGTTCCTTGTATGGAAGACCAGGGCAAGAAAATCCCTAGGTTCCATATTTCAAGCCTCAGGGGAAATGCAGGAAGCAAGAGTTCATACAGAGTGGCAGCAGAAGATGGGCAGAGGATGGCTCTACTTAGGGTTCTGAATGGAGAAATGAAGAGGGGAGAACGCAAAATAGCCAGGACTTGGAAAATGAAGTTCAAGTCAGAAGATCGCATGGCATGGCAGGAATCACACATGCCCAGGTTTTTGAAAGATGATGCACCACCACTTCATGTCTCTGACTGTCCTCCCACTGGAATTGCCACAGGATGACAAGAGGACACTCACCCGTGTCTGCCAGAGGGCTGTCAGGACTCAGTAAAATAGAATTCCTTCCCATCTCTCCTCCAGGGCATTTTTAATTAAGCAAAAGTGTGGCGTGGTGAGATTCATGAAAGACACAGATTTAAAATGAGCAGGAAATCAGAGCCAGAGCTGCCCCCAGGGACAAAATCATGCCCTTTTGCTCCCTGAATTAGCCTTTCCAAGGCAACATTCACAGAATGGCAAGTCTGGGGGGCCCAAGTGACTTCTCAGTTGTTTTCTAAAAAGTACAACACAGAAGCCTAGACAGTGCTTGTATCATAGTCCCGTTAAGTCTGGAGAGAAATGCATTAATAATAAAATAGCTACTGTGACTTAGCCACATTATAAAAACAGTATTTAAAAAAAGTGTAGGGTATTCTTTAAGTAGCTTCATGGTGATTGCCCAGGAAATACCATTTACTACAGAAGGAAAAGTTAGTTATGAAAAAACACAAAATTGAAATTTTGCTTCCCTTCTGTATGCATCCCTGAGTAGACTTCTGGGGGTGGGAAATACACAGGAATTCCCTTTAGTAAAGAATAATGATTTGGGGAACAGGGAAAGAGGATCGGAGGAAATCAATCTTTTCATCAATTGCTTGAGTTTTTTTACAACAAAAGTACTCGGGTGTTAACTGCAGAAGAAATGAAGGTCAGTACATTATGTGCAGTACAGTATGTGCAGAAATGGGCTGGTGGACAGGGCTACCCTAAGGGAGGGCTCAGCATCTGGAAACCTCCATGTGGCACACTCCCCTCAGCTCCATGCCAGGCTGGAGAAGCATGGTGGCATTTCCGTCTATTCCAGAGGGCACACCAGGTCCCCTCAGATGGGAAAACATTCTTTCAAATTACATTCTTATTTCCACCTCTCTGTTTCCCCCCCCAACCCCAAAGCATTCCTGCCATTCGTCACCCCTGCTATTTCTTGCATGGGCTTTTTTATGTGTCTTCAAGTAAACCCGTCAGAAACCTGCCTTTCAGCTCTCTTGTTTCTTTGTTTTTTTTTATTTTTTTATTTTTGTATTTCCATCCAGAATGGAAGTTGCTGAGCAAAAAGTAGCAGAATCCCTGTCCTAATGTCAGGTGACGGCCAATCCAGGAAAGGTAGGAAAGAAGCAACTCACCTTAATTAGCGGTAAACATAGGGCTTTTGGCTGTGTGTTTGTGCATGTACACTCACACAGGTGTCTGTGAATCAGAAGGAAAGAACACAAGGTCTAATCTGAAATGATTTGTCAATGAATAATTGTAGTGTTAATTTTATTTTTTATTAAAGAAAAAGCTTTGAAAGTTATTTTTCTCAAGTTCAGCTGCTGATGGCCCAAGATCATGATGTCAACTCAGGAAAACCTTGGTGTCATTAAAAGGTACTCAACATCTCTCCAGAGATTTAAAATAAATGTAGGGGGAAAATCTAATTCATGGCCCCAAGTGAGGCACATGTTTAGCACTTGTCTTACAGTCTGAATTTGCAGCTGGAGATAAACTATGAGTTGGGCTTGAAAAGGAGCAGGAAAGAAATCTCAAGTTGGAATAATAAGTAAATCTTCGCTGTTGTTGATGTCACTCGACATTGTTAAAAACTCAAGACAATATCAGTCATTCTGACAAGCTCCTTCTGTTCATTGTTACTGCTTCTCCAGTGATAGTTTTGCTCACACTGAAGGAAGAAAAATATATTCCTTTACATCTACAATTTCCTCTTTTTCACTTTCTTCTAACTTATGAAAACAATCGGGCAAAGACAGACTAGTAAGGAAATAAATACACAGATGAGATCCAATGTATTTAATTAAAGAGCCAGCGTAATTCCTAACTCAGAAGTGAGTACATGGCAAAGGATTCGAAATGAAGTTGCCTCTATCTGCTGAAAATGAAGTGACTGGTACTTATATTCAGAGTGTTGTCCAAAAATGATGCTGAATTCTTAGAATAGGTGAAAAAAAGGTGCATATGATAATGAAGCAATGTGAGAGATGGTCATAAAGTTCAGCAGACAGAAACTACAATGGACAAACTATTCGAATGTTAATTCAGGAAAGTAGGTTCAAATAGGAACCTTGATGTGAATAGATGGAAAGTCACGGGTAAGACT
>PVHY01001440.1:124770-159024 GCA_004024945.1 Uropsilus gracilis
TGCTTGTGTCTTAATTGAATCATTCAGGTATTTTTTTTTCCTCTGCTGCTAATAACTGAAGTTTAATGGGATTTTAACATTTCCAGCAAGGTGGCACACATTCCCAGCTCTCACAGAAAGGTAATTGACCAAGATTGTATTAAACCATCATTATGGGAAATGCTTCAGGCCCCAGAAGAAAAGCCACCAATGCTTCTAAATTGGAATGTTCTTCTTTTTTCCATCCCTAAGGTGATTTGCCAATAAACTAACATGTCTGCAAATGTCTATAACACATGATTAAACATGATCCAATCTGATTAAATACCTATTTCAGGTCACATTTATCTCTGCTTGACTTTATTATCTTCTCTTTGACCTACTTGTCCCATTTCATTCCTTTTCATCTGTATCTTTGCCTTGGAAGAGCCTCTTGAATCACAATGTTCCTTTTCATTTTAAGTTCACCTTAAGCCAACCTCCTCCAAGGAAATCCATATAATCATGTCCCTCATAGGAAACAAATAAACAAAAATAACCATCACCAGTAAAACTACTGGTGCATGTGCCTACATTCAAAAATCGCCATTAAATAAAACATCATCAGCCTACAAAAGGCTGATTCCCTAGGACTTAGAGGAAATTCAGACAGCATCTTTGTAAACACCTCAACCTTGCTTAGACTGCAGGGTTCATAAACATCCCAAGTCTTAGATGGACATGTGTCTGCTTTATTACAGTTCTTATAGTCTAGATTGTAATCAAACTTTAATGAGGCACAAAAATAATATGATGTACCTCCTGCTGACCTTTTAAAAAAGAAGAATGTTGGTGATTTTTGCATTCCAGTAATTTGATCTAAACCATTGCCAGTTTGGGGGGGGGGGGCAAGCATCTTCCTGAGGACCTTTGCACATCTGTGAAATCTGGTCTCTGAATCTCTAGCATCTCATTATGAAACACCAGGAGAGTGGACATTTCTGCTCATTGCCAGGGCACTTCTTTTGATTAATGTGGATTTTATCTCCTCTAATTGTGGGCATTTCCCTGTATCCCAGTTATGAGGGAGGATATGTGACCTCAACATAATTGTATTAATGAATCAATTCTAAGCAGAAGGGACATAGTCTGTCCATGACAGAAAAAAGATTCTAAAAGATTTGTTAGGAACTAATGAGCAAATTGGGAGAACACTAGTAAGCGCTCCGCTTACTATAAATAGCCCCAGCAAGGGAGGAGTGTACAACTGGGCACCATGGGCAAGTCTCTTCCCTGCCCCTGTCCGCTCTTCTGAGCCCCACGATGGTTAACATGATTTACAGATCTTTGGGAGCTTCGGCAGCAAATGAGATGCCAAGCTCAATCTTGTTCATGACAGGCTGATTATTCAGAGGAGATGTGTAATTGCAAAAAATACCCATGGTACATTGGCTCTTCAAGGAAGCTTGCTGATAATGAGCCAGATCTCGCCAGGTAAGAGAAATTAATGGACCAGGAATCTAAGTTGCCTTAGAAGTTCTTTTTCTTTCTTCTTTTTTAATTATTTTTTTTAGATTGATTGCACACACACACACAATTTATTTTTACATTGTTGTCTACCCCAAGGTTCTCCCACCACTTTGTCACCTATGGACCATCATTTTAATCTCTTGTGCCCCTCCCTCTCCCAATTTTAACCATCTCCCTTGTTCTATGCTTCAGTTCTGCTGACAGTGTGTTATAAGTTCCACTTGTCCTTTTGTTTGGTTGTTTTCTATTTATGCCACATGTAAGTGAGATCATTCATTATTTCTGTTCTTTCTGGCTTATTTCTGCTGGCATGATTCATTATAAGCCCATCCATTTTATCACAAATGCATCAATTTTTTCTTTTTGATTGCTGAATAATATTTCCTTGTGTAAGTATACCACGATTTTCTGAGCCATTTGTTTGTTTTGGGACATTTGGATTGTTTCCGTATCCTGGCTAATGTAAATAGTGCTGCAATAAACATCTGACTACATTTTTTCCTTTTGAGTTAGTGTATTTGTATCCTTTAGGTAGAACCTTTTCTTTCTGATGTTGCCTAGGCCAATGAACACATTGAAAACAGCCCCTTCTGTTCTCAGAACCAGGTTTCAAGCTCTAATTCTTCAGGATAGTTACCTGAGCCTCCACATTGCTTTGACTTCCTTAGAAGACATGTCTGTGGGCATTTCTATGCATCTGGCATCTTTTAAGTTCACTGTGCATCTCTCCTACTTGGTGTCACCTTACCCACTGTCTGGTTCATTCTCAAGATAAGAAGATGATGGAATAATTTTTCCAAAGACAGTGAAGTTTAAACAACAGGACAAGCTCAAATTATATCTTTTTCTGTATGACATATCTTTTTGATTCTCTGTCACCTCACTAAACTTTTCTTCCAGCATTGATTGTTCTTCCCTTCAGCGTGAGACCTTTGCTCTAATTTGTTGAAATCCAGGTAGATTTGATGACACTCTATTTAGGTAATAGAGAGTTGGGTGACTATGATAGCAAGTATGATTTAGGAGTCAAATTTGACTTCTCACTTATCTGCCAAGTGATCGGGGGGAGGAACATTTCATCTTGGAACCTTGTCTAATTGTAAAATGGGGAAACTAATTGTGTCTTCAGCTCTTTCAAGAACTGAATAAAAGTACTTTCATGATATTGCCAAGAACATGACTGCCACTTGGGACATGCTTTCCAAATTATGTTCCTTTCAATGATTCTTCTATACTGTAAGCTCTTTAAGGTAACCATATGGTCTTACAAATCTTTGAAGGCATTAAACAAATTCCACAGTACTTACATGTCTACTTAGCTACTGTTAATCCCTTTTTCCGGAGGAATATAAACTTAAGACTAAATCATGGCTTATGTGAGAAAGAATTCACATAAAAAAATGAAAATGTTCCTTTTGGAGAACAGGAGCAGGGTTGACATCAGTACCTGTTCTCCTTTCCAGGCAGAAAAACCTGCAAAAAGTCAAGTGAGTTTTCCCTAGCTCAGGTAGATGAACAGGGAGAAGATGGCAAAGGAGGCAGAGCAGGGATCATACAGCCAGTGTTTGTTACCACCTCTGCCTCCTACCAGCTTTTTAGACAACTTTCTGCACCTTTCTGAAATTCAGTTTTCTGTTCTGTAAAAGGAAAGTGACAAGGGGCAATCAAAAGAGGCATATACTGATGATTCAGAATCCAGACAAGCAGTAAGTAATGCAAAAAAAAAAAAAAAAAAAAAAAAAAAAAAAAAAAAAAAAAAAAAAAAAAAAAAAAAAAAAAAAAAAAAAAAACAAAGAAGAAGCGTAGATATAGTGGAAATAAGCAAGCAAACAAAAATAAAAACTCAAGTCAATACAGGGACTAGTGGCCAACTTCAATATTACTTTTCCAGGACACATTTTCCTAGCTGGAGCTTCATCCATGTTAACATGCCTTTGACTTGGAGAGGGGGCATCCACTCACTTCCCCTAGACTTCTTGCTTTATTCACAGTGATAGCGCATGTTGCTGAACAGTTTCAGGCACCTCCCCCCACTTGCCCATTAGCTATTAGCTCAGTATCTGATAAGGTTTGCTGGGTTTTATTCCTGAGTGGAGCACTGTCTCCAGAAACCAGGCTTTGCAGAGGAACTTACTTCATTTCTGCAAACCTTTTTATAAGAGGGTTGCAGAAAAACATCTCATTGAAGACCCCTTCAAACCAATGAATTCTTTGTAAATAAGGATATGCACTCCCAACCATAGATTTCAAGCCAAATATCAAGGCAACATTTAAAGTTTCAGTTCAGATTCAAGATGCTGAGCACACGTCCGGCAGAAGCAGGCTCCTTCAGCTGGTTGCTACTGACAGCAGACTGGGTGAAATTGTTCTGAAGTACCACATGCATGATAATAGCTGTCTAGATACAGCAAATAGATATAAGCAAATGAATGGTCTTGGAACTGTCTGCTGTCATTCATTTAAAAGAGAATCTCTCGGAGGCTGACTACCTTTGTTCAAAAATAAATTTAACTAGAATTTAGTTGCTGTGGGACGAAAGAACATGGAATAAATCAGTCAGGCTCAAGCAAGAGCTGCCACTTCCTTCAACGTTAAGAAAAATACAATGATTGGGTTCAATTGCTCACTGGCATAAAGGGAGGGAGGAAAAAGAATGTACAAATAACTGTTGTGATCAAAGGCTCCCCAAGAGCCTGAACAACAACACAATTGCCTTTGTTCATTAGGAGGAAGCCAAGCAGAGATGGATTAACGTATTAATTAGGAAAATGTTTCGCATGAGCACAAGGGATGTTTTTATATTTAATCCACCTTTCCCAACTTGCCATTTACTTTGAAAATGGAATGTGGACTGACCATATATATATTCAAGAGGATTCTCCACACAAACCCCTTCAAAGGAAGATCTTTAAGATGCTTTCCAACTGTTCTATTAATTCTCCCTTCTCATTGTCCCTAATAACCTTTTTGATGCCAAGGTTGAAATCTTCTATTGATTTGGTTTCTCCGTCACTGGCATGATCACCATGGCGGGGTCTACATAAGCCCACTGATCATTTTCTGAAGTTCACAAAAGCTCTGCCCAGCTGAAGTGGGAGGCTCTGTGGGTGTCAGTGTCAGTTTATTTATTGGAAATGGAATTATGTTGCTCTGCATTACAGAGGCGAGTCTATCCCTTGTACCTACAGCCAACTTAATCATGTCTTCACACATGTCAAAGTTTTCTATATATTCTAGAGAAGAAAAGACCAAATCATCAGGGAAAAAGGAATGAGCTCCACATGCAATAAAGGACGAACCGACAGGGAGGAATCACTCTTCTACAATCCTGATATTGAAACTTCACAGTGAGTTGAGAAAATCCAAACACTCTCAGTAGAATCACCAATAATGAGAAATGGAAATCCCAGGCACTCCAGGAACCTTCAAGACAGAGCACATTTTTCCAAAATGTAGGATGCTGCCTCTAAGGCTGCTTTTATGTGCAGACAAGTTGCCTGTGCTGCAGACTCCGGACTGTGGAACAGCAAAGACTCAGCACTTCATGAATTCAAGTTCAACATTTCAGACAGCTTTAAAGTGGAATTGTGAAATATTCTCCCAGCCATGACAGGCATTAAATGATTTTTGAGAGGCAAATCATATTTTAAATGATTAATCAAAATCCCTCCAGAAAAACAAAGATTGGGAACATTGTACTGAGAGTGACAACGTAATTCAGCATTGCAATGTTGGTTTGGCCTGACTGAGAAATGTTTCTGCACAGCAGAGGCAAGGGCACTAAACACAAAGATCTTTCAGAACTTAGGACCTGGTGCGTCTCAACTTCTGTTCCCACTTTTTGTTCCTTAGATTATGTTTAGGACCTAAAAAACCCCACATTTTCCAGTGTTTTTGACTACCAGTGAGGGCTTATTTTGTTCAGTCTTTATGGGTCACATATTGATTGGCATAAAATACTGATACTGTTAAGACTTTAACCATTTAAAACTGTATATTTAGGATCATTAAGCCCATCGCGATTGTGAGAATCCATCACCACTACTTCCGAAGGGTGTTGTCATCCCAAACAGAAACTCTGGTCCCATAAAACAAGAATTCCCATTCCTTCCATGCCTGAAACTCTGGTAAACTGATTTACTTTCTCTCTCTGAGGTGCCTATTCTAGGTCCCTCATTTAATGGAAAGGACTAGAAGCTGTCTCACTTTTCAATGTCTCCTGTCTCCAATACCACCCACAGAGAGGGAGGTCCTGAATACTGTCTACCACCCTGAACAGTATTCCCTATCCCAGTTCTAAACTAACTCTCTAGCTTTAGGATCTTATTTTTCTGTCTATCCACCAGTGTTGACACAGCCATTATTATTGGTGTGCCCTTTTTCCCTGGTCCCTTATTGAAATCTTCCAGGTCACATCATTGCCTCATATTCTGACCCAATTCTAGCTCTTCCAAGTCTAGCCTCCCTCCCCTAGAACTCACCAACCAATAGTATCATCTCCCTTAGCTGCCTGGAGCTTATTTGGTCCTTCTCTCGAATGTATTGTTACTCTGGGAAAAAAAAAAAAAAACAACTCTTTTTTCACTCTCTTATCGGTTAGAATAAGTCAGAGCAGTCTCCATTACACAAAGGACAAGCCATGACGATCTCTTGTGACTGAGTTATCTCTCTGCCATTTCAGACTGGCAGCTGAGGTACAAAGATGAGAAAATCCCTCTCCTCCCTGCCCACCCCTCCTTGTCACCTGTCCCTAGTTACCTTTCTACAGCAATGGCTGCTGCTGGCCAGAAACATAGACAATTTGTTTTGAACAGGGCTTCTTCTTTAAGAAAGAGAAGGTAGTAAAATGAAACCCAGAACTGAAACCTCTCAGATACAGATGAGTGGGAATTTATGATGATTCTCTTTTGCTTAGCATTTCAGGCTTCCAGCACCAGTAAGTCTCTCTCCCTTTCTCCTTTTCCTCTTTCTCTCTCTACCCTTTCCCTTCTCCCATCATTCCCACCACAGAGTCAAGGGTCTATAATCCCCAGGAAATTCCATGACTCATCCCTATATTTTAGACTCATCATTTACAGAAAACATTTTCCTACTCAAAACTTTTCTGTCCTTCTACACCTAGTAAGAACCCTGCTGTGTTCTCCTAAGCACTACACCATCACCTCTGCTTTCAGTTCCTATGCTTTGTGTTCATATTCACAAGCAGCATTTAATGTTTTAATGAGTTAACACAGTCTTCTTAGTGGTAAATTCAATTTCCTTAGAACCCAGCTAGCATATTATATTTATATTACATATCCACCATGGTGCCTAGCAATCTTTAGCCCACAGACAGCAGACAACAAATCTGTGTTGCTTGATTGATAATTCAGTCACAGCTGGGATGAAGTTTATCTCCTTACTGTCAATGAAATAAAGGACTTGCTAAGCAAATTAATACTGTAAACACAGAGAGTTTGGCCTACTTTAATGTGAAAATCAACACACTATTTTAAGCAGCACTTCCGTGGCTGCTTCCATTCAAAGAATCAGTGTGTTGATTGTGATTATTGTCTGTCTGTTAAAGCATTAACAAGATTCACTCAGATTACCATCTTCAACAGCCCTGCAGTGATTCACATGTATAACCATATTGCAGCTATTATTTCTTCTTGCCCATATATTTTAAGAATAAAATCTAAGCAATGAGTCCTTGCCCAGCTTAACTCAGCATACACACAAGGTTTTTCTTTCCCTGGGGGAAAAGGAAAGTTCATACTTTTGGAAGAGCTGGAGGGCTTTTTTTCATGTCATCTCTCCCTGGTCAGGAACAGCAGCGCTCTTAAAGGGTCAGGAATCTAGCCCACAGGAAGGATTCTGAAGCCTTGGAGCAGCCCTGCTGTTGTACTCACACTCTCTCCTGTGTCCGCATCATTGCTCATAGCACTAGAATCCACTCACAGCTTTGGAAATCTCCAGTCATCAGAACTCCAAGTATGTTCAGATCAAAATAGCATCTACTCATACCCTGAACTGGAAGGAAGATCATCCTAAGTGAACCCCCAGATTTCAATTCTGAATAAATAACTTTCCTCTCTGGTCTGTTGCTGTCTCTCTAAGAAACAATTAGATTACTCAAGTGTTCTTTTTACGCTAAGTATGAAAGAATCGTGATAAGAACGAAAAGTATAAAGAACTATGAATCCCTGAGCCTACGATTACTACTACCAATAGTAATGAATGGTTTGGGAGATCTTACTGGTCCTAAGATAATGACACACTTTCATTCTAAAGGGCTGTGAAGAGTGGGGGTGGAAAACAGTTATGAGAACACAATTTACAAGACAGTAAGTGTACACAATTCCTGCCTTAAAGAGAGCATTATCATTTTACTAAAAATGTTATGACTCTTAAACTTTATACTCTGAACTCTTATCAAACAGTCATTTTCCTCTACTTCCAATGAGCATGAATGCTTTTTTAAGTTTCACATTCTGCTATTCCAGAGCAGTTCAATGAAGTTGGGCCACATTAGTTGTTGCCCAACTTGGGTGAGAGCTGGATGAGAGGAGGGCTGGACTGGCCGTGGGAAGGTCAGCAGAGAACAGATCATTATTGTTCCCACATGTGCCACAGGGAGACCTGCAGGATTTTAAGAAGAATGCCAACATCTTTAAAATTCTAATTCAGACCACTCAGATATATGCCTTGGGCCATTAATGGAATACTTGTGAATTTGCCTAAACTAAGGAATAGACAACATCTTGAGGATTTGGAAAAGAAGTTGCTTTGGAAATCACAGTCATGCTATTACATGTATGAACATGTGTGCATATATTTCTGAATGACGGTCCTGTGGCCCCTGTGCTGAATGGGGGGCCAAGCATACACAAGATGTCCCCTGTACCCCCATCATGTATAACTGAATGGAAGCCAAATAGCCAAAAGCAGGTCTGTACATCTTCCTTATGGAAGATTTAGTAAAGTCTTTGGTTTCCTTTACTCATTACATATAACATCGAATATTTATCATAATTACAATATTATTTGCATTGTTCATGCATGTGGTTCTCCAGAAGGGTAAATTCCAGAGGACTGTAAACTGTCTCTTCTTGCACCACCTGGCAATAATTATAGTATTCTGCACACAGTAGGTGCAAACTGGGATACACCAAAGTGTAACCATGGGCTATAGTCGCTTCTAAGCAAGCATTCAGAAAATAACAGTGGCATATACAAGGAATAATTCCTTCAGCAAAGGAGAAAATTACAAGACAGTTACATGACCAAACATGTTAACTGACAAATGTAATCATGAAAATAAATGGAGGTCACCAGAGAAATCATAGATGAACACTGAGCCTACTATCCTCCTTTCCCAACATTTGCCAACTCATAAGGGTTGTTCCTTATGGAAGCTCAGAACAGATGGTACATTGGGAGTGTCCTGATCTCCAGCCATTAGTGTATCGGATTAACACTGCACTGCATGGAGGAATACTCTTCTGCAGTATTCTAGAAGACAGAGAAAACAGTAATGAAATAATATATGTTAAAATGTATTAAAGTACTTGGCAGGCAGGAGACCTGCCAAGTTATTGTTCCATTTGTGTCCCTTTTCAAGTATTGTTAAAAATTACATGCCCTTTCCTAAAATGATCCCAGGTGATTTTTAGCATCAGAAACCAGGAGATAGATTAGATACATTCCTAAAGCAAAGAGGCAAGAAAATACAGATATCGCATATGGTTGTTATAGCAACTAAAAGTGTATGCTGAGCTCCATCTCATTTTGCCCAATCTTTTGTCATGATCCTGTTTTCAGATAAATAACCTCAGGTTTTGCTTTTAAGTTGCTCATCAGGACAAAGGTAAACTGTGGCCCCTGCTTCAGAGTAAAGTCCTCAGGGGAAATAAACAAATAAGGATTGAAAAATAAAAATGACTGAGAGTCAAGAAGGCAATGGTTGACGATCTGTTTATGCAAAACTTGTAGGGATATTTTTCATCAAAACTTTCCACAGGAGTGGCTTCCAATTCATATGAAAAGGAGAAAACAAAGAACCGTTGCTTCTCTTCATTTGAGGGATCTCTTGACATCTTAAAAACCGAGGCAATGAGAAACTAAAATACAAATAACAAATCTTTATTTTTTCTGATCCAAACTAGGTTCTACATAGCCTGTGATGAAAACAAAAAGCATCAAGGTCAGACTGCAGACCATCAGTTCTAGAAAGCTGTGGCTTTTGCTAGATAAATTTGGGGTTATTGTTGTCAACAGTAGGAGCATGAAGCATACTTCTGCACCAGGCTCTGTGATGATGCCATTTTTGTTTTGACTGGTCATGCAAGGTCCTATCAGGAGGAGCCTGGGGGGGGGGGGGGGGCTTCAGGGTTTCAATGTAGATGAAGAAACAGAGGCTCAGAGAGGGAATGTCACTTGTCTACAATCATTGATGATAATAATAATCGCTAACAAGAAGCTATGATACAGTAAACATTGTTCCAAATGCCCCATACATACTGTGTTAATGCTCACAATCACCTTTCATGTCGTGTCCATGTTAAATATGCAAAAATGGAGACATAGGGAAGCTAAGCATCATGCTTGAGATCACCCAGTTTGTAAAAAGGGCTGTCAGAACTCAATTCCAGATCAGGCCACCTGATCTCATTGCTCATTTTCCTAGCTTCTGCAATATTGCCTCTCCTCAGAAACTGGTATCTGCTGAGTAAGCTGCTCGGTCATTTGTCTTCACCCACAGCCAAGAAGGGAAAGATACAAGGTCAAGTTTCTACTAAAACACCATTATTCGCTCAATCATTCTATCCCAACCAGTGCACCCTGACTGCCTCTCCCCATAACACAACAAACCTCTGTTACTTCCTTTTCTACCATTTGCAAAATGAATTTAGTAGACAGAATCAATTTCATTTTACTCCATTTGGGGGAGAAAAAAGTTCATTTCAAGTCATCCTGCCAGATAGGTCTAAGACCATGATCTAGTTATCTTCCCTGGTAAAAACCAATACTCAGTGTTCCATTTCAGAAAAGAAATTAAACTAACAGTCCTTCCTGCTGCTGTTTTGACCCAGGAGTTCTGGTTGTACAGTTCCCCACCTCAAGCCTCAACCATCCTTCCTCCAACCAGGGAGGCAGCCATAGGAGGATGGGGCTGGACAGTAGGAATGGCAGACTGGATGTAGGAGAATGTGTATATTCTGTGAACAGTAGATAGTGTGGGCTTGGGGTACTCTGAACATTATATTCTCCAACATTCTTGTCCTAAAAGAGCTCTCAAGTCCCCTCCTTGTCCTGGACATTATCAGATATCATTCCTTTTGAATACCCTGTATCCTGCAAACTCAAATTACTCTTCCTTGAAAAGTTCTTTTTGTCACACCAGAGTAGTTTCAATCCTTTTGAAGTGTACTTGCACTGAATGTATCACAAATGCTGCAAAATGATGATTAACAAGAATGTTCACAGAAACAACACTAAGCTGAAAAACTGGAAACTATTCAAGCATGCACACATCATTAACTGAAATGGTAGCTAAAACGGTTTCAGTCACACTATGGAACATTATACAGTCATGAAAATGTGCAAAGTATTTCTATATGGAGTAATGTGAACATATGTTACAAAATAAGTCAGTCAAAAAAAGCATAGCTCCATCTATAGAAAGTTCAAAAATAAAGGTCAGACATGGTAGTGCATGCCTGTAAGTGGCAGTGTAGGAAGCTGCAGCCGGAACAAGCGATCACGGTTTGAGTCCCACTAGGGGCAACATAGTGAGGCTTAATTCCAAAAACATAGCTGGGCATGGTGGTGTGTGCCTGTAATCCCAGTTACTTGGGAAGCTGAGGCTGGAGATTGCTTGAGTCTGTGTACCCCGGGCAACGTGAGTCTGCGTTTCCACAGGCAAGAAACATCTGGTCTCAAAAAAAAAAAAAAAGTTCAAAAATAGGCAATTATGATTTTTTTTTTTTGCCTTTAAAAGCAAGATAGTGATTGCACTTGATGGGTAGAAACTGGAAGGGAGAACAAGGATACTTCTGAGTACTGGTATTCTATTTCTTGATTTAGATACTGTTTACACAATTGTATTAACTATACAAAAATATATCAATTATGATTTATGTTTACTATGTTTCAATAACTTCTTACCAAGAGGAAAATTAATACAATTCTTAATTCATTTTCTTTATCTATTCTGTGTTCCATGTGGCTAGGGCCATGTGTATCCTGTCCATTGTAGGACCTCTGGCTCCTATTATTATGTTTCTGAATTTAAGCTCTCTCCCTCTCTCTCTCTCTCTCTCTCTCTGAGCTTGTAGAATGAGGTATTGAAAAAAATAATGGAGAGTTCCCTATTTACTCTCATTATCACAAAAACAATAAAAGCTGTAATCATCATTTTCAGATCTTCTAAAAATTTTCAGAGCAAAATTTACATTTTCTTTGTTGTTATTGAAGCCCCTGCTCCTGGTGTGGTATATAGCAGATAGTAAATGCTCAATTAATATGCTTATTGTAACACGATGAATACATCTGCTTTTAAATATTCTCTCTAACCCCTTCAGTCATCTTTGAACTTCCTGCCTGACCTTATTTTAATGCAACTTTCCTTAGCTAACTTTTTACTTATAGTATCTGCTGGTTCCCTAATACCCACAAGAGAAAGATAAAATTTGGTATTCAGGCTCCAACTATCATTGCAAATGTACTGTTCATTAATTTTCCTGAGGCTCCATCTGTACACAGAGAATGTTTTCCCTCTCCTTCTCTCTTTTCTAGTCACTTCAATCCTCAACAATCACATGTGTTGCAAAAACACATGTGCTAATGACTCATCCAGCTTTGCCCAATATCTCCTTTTACAATGAACAGGTATCAATTCATACTTACATTTCACTTCTTATGCCAACTATACAGACAATACATCTTACTTAAATCTTAAATTTTTCCTTAAAATTAAAGATCCCAAGGGCAATTCAGTTGCTACTGTGCACACACCAACAAGTACAGAGTACATCTTCACATTTCAGCAACTTTCCATTTAATAATATCAGCAAAGATTATGTGTCAGGCTCCTGGGTAGCAGACACCTCAGTGCCCTTCTCTGTTTGCTCTGCACTCTGCTATCCTCCATCGAAGACTGGCCCCCAGGAAGAGGTTAGGCAAGAGTCATTGCGGCAAGATGGAGTGCTAGAAACAAAATTGCCCCTTTCCTAGATTTTTCACCCTTTCCCCCTCTCTACTCACACAAAACATAGCTTTGTGTGGGAGAGAAATTCCTCTAGTGCCAAGCAAAAGAGAATAAACAAAATCCATCTCCCCTGGCAAAGTTTCTCCAATCTAATTTGTGTAATTACCTATCTCCCTAATGATGTGCTTGTTTACAGATTAAAGCTATGAATCTAAGCACAGAAATAAGATTAAACCTGATAAATTAGATTCTCATTTGCTTAAATCACCTGGATAGTCTTCCTTTCCTGAAGAAGAATTCCAGGTTAAAAGGTTAACATTTAAGCCACTGGTTTGGGAAAGACACATATGAACACAATTTTTAAAATCAGAAGCCAAGTTGGAAATGAGCAGAGCCATACACTTAGTTTCAGAGGAAAGCTTATTTGGAAATTCTTCAGGGGGGAAGCAGAAACAAAACACAATTTCCATCACTGTGTATCCTTCTAAAATCTTTCCAAATGAAATGAGGACACTGCCACCTAAACCCTGCGGTCTAGCCCTGCAATCAACTAGTGACCTAGCAGTGTATTTCTAGCGTATCTGACGGACTCGAGGGGTTGGGAAGACAGAGAAGAAAACAAAAGAGGGAGGAAAAAGCTGAAAGTGGGTCCGCAAAGGTACAGTCAGACCTTCACACACAAAGAGCAAGATCTAGAGACTGAGGAAGGCTGAATCCTTAGGCAGTCAGTTCCAAGGCCAGATTTCTTTGATGCAATCCATACACAGAAAACAAAATGGAACCAAACCATGTGGACCAGTCTTTTGGCAGGCTCTTCTGTGAAATCTTTTCTGAGAAATCTGGAGTCAAAAAGACATAATAATAATAGCCCAGACATGAAGCTAATAATAATAGCTGGCAGGTACCCAGATGTTCCATGCACCTAATCAAGCACAAGGTGCCTTATATTTGGTTCCTCATTTTTCTTTCAAAATATTCTTGTGGAGTTGCCATTAGCTGCTATTTTGATTTGATTTTGAACAAATGGAGGTCTGGTGTGTTGAAGAATTTTTTTTCAAAGTCACCTGGTGATAAAAAGCGTAGACTAGATTCATACCCAGGTTTGTAAGCCTCAGATGATTCTTTTACCCACTGTATCTACTCCTCAGTGAACAAAGATAATGCTTAGTCAGGGCCAAAGCAAATCCAGTAATAAAACCATCTCAATCTTAACCTCCCAGTCATTCATATTTTTCATCTGCTGGCCATCCAAAAATAAAATAAGTGTCTAGCTATGTTTATCTGAACAGACACTAAATCTCTCAGGCTTCCGTACCCAGAATATCTTTGTGAAAACTGTGATGTTAGGTTTCCCACCACCATCTTAATTCTCTTCTACCTATTGATTCCAGAAGCACAGGATTGAAAAAGCACGCCATGTTAAAGGCTACTAAATTTCAATCTTCTAATTCTATGCCATCTGCAGTTTCACTGTCAGTAATACTTCCACAGTATCACTTTTGTGGTTTGTTTCTTTGTGGTTGATATTTAAGTGCTGAGTTTTCAAATAAATGAACATGCATTTGTTCATATTGGCCCAGGTTGTCAAAGACTGGGATAAAGCTCTGAATGTTTTCAGTGAATGTCTATCATGCCCCCCTTTAAGTGAAATGCATTCTACAGCCCAGTTAATTCTAATATAGGACCATCTGATATCAAGCAGTGTGATAAGGAAATATATGCATGTATAATTTACACATATGCAGTTATTCCCATAATAAATTAATTTAAGACATTGATAACTATTTTCTCAAAAGGTCTTTCAACTCTCAACAAGCATCTAACACTAACATAACATCTAACACTCATATTAATTTATTTGGACTGGACATTTGCAAAATGCTTAACATACATGATTTCTGCAATATTCAGGTTAGCCCTATTAGTGGATGCACTATTTTATTTTAGGGGTGAAGAGACCATCTTGGATAAATGACCTAATGAATGTTGTCTCGCTAGTAAATGGTAGAACCAAGAACCCAAACTCAGTCTTTATGCAACACATGAGGCTGCGAGCCTTTTGAATTCCATATAAAAATCAAGAGGATGCACACTCTCAAGCCCTTCACAGCATATTTTTTTCAGTATCGATAACCCTCAGATTTCTCATCTGTAAAAAGAGGGCATTGGGGGGAATGACGCTCAAGATCTTTCTGCTTCATAAAGGAGTTAAGAGTTAACAACACTCAATTACCAGAATCAGACTGGTGGAAAGGCAAGAAATTAAAATAGCCAGTGAAATCCTCATGTGCACTCAAATGAAGTTCCTAAGACAGCCAAAGTTACATCCTGGCTATCTTTCTAGAGATGAACACTGTGGTGGAAGTGGGGATGCACATTATGTGAAATTAGACTAAGTGAAAATTATTACTCTAGGTAAAAAAAAGTGAATGTTACCACTTCATCCTTGGGTCAACTGTTAGCGCAGTTCCTATTCTCCAGGCTAGAACAAGCCGAGGGAGTATGCTATGTGTCCAACAGGGACTATGGGCCTATATTTTAAGCAAGTGGTAGTTATGTAACACAGGCTTGCTTTGGGGGCAATGCTCAGATCACTGGCTCAAAATTGTTCCTGGCTCTTTATCATGTAATACAAAGAAGTTATTATTACTACTGTGACTTGTCTGTGTGCGTGCAGAAGTCCTAGGTAGTGCAGAGTGGTGACAAGCATGGGCCCAGAAATCCCTTGGGTTCCTCGTTAAGGGCCTAATTGGGTCTATTTTCAAGGCCAGCTGTAGCAAAGAAGAGTTTTCATCTTTGATCACAGCTCCCCAGATGCCTGACTTCATGCTGATCACAGGAGCTTCCCCCAGCACAGCCCCAGCGGCATGTCCTGCACGGAGGGAACTGTGCTGAGACAGCAGTGTCATTTTCTGTCTTAGCACCGTCCCTCGATGTCCCTGAATACAGTACAATCAAAACGCCAGTGTTCACCTTCCTCTAGAGTAGCTCCATTCTTTCCCCCTGACTTACAGCACTATGGAGAAAATAGTTCTGATGACTTAAACACTTAAAACTCCTGCATTCTAAGGGGAAAAGACAGCGGGGGAGAAAAAGAATTGGGCATCTGCTCTTACCCACCCCAGCCAATTTAATGACTTTTGTCTTCCAAAGCTTTCTCCTTTAGTTCTGGGAAAATGGATCCTGGATTAGCTGACTCCAAGAGCCCATCTACACTGTCTCATGGTGTCCAAATGCAGCAGAGGCTTGGGAGAAGGGAAGATATTAAAACAGGAGCCTCAGAGACAAGTGTTCTAAGAGAGTTCCTACTGGGCATTGATTTTATTCATTCTACGGGGGATTGTGGTGGGAACTAGGTTTTGTGGCATTGAGATTCCAAACTGCAAGAGGCAGCTGAAACCACAAATGCTGTTCTTGCATAAATATTAAAGTATGGTTAGAGGAAGATATTTCATATCATCTTCGTCAACTGAGATTTTTCAAGCACTGGTGTTACACATGGTGACTGAAGGAAAACAGATGTCATCTATTCCTTATTGCTGCGCAACGATAATTTGAATATTTATTAAGCAGCACCTGCATGTTCAGCAGGTTTACCTGTAGCCTATATTTATGGGCTTATTTGTATAGTGATCTACATTGAACATGGTTCAAATCAACGTTCTCTACTCATATGAATGCCTCTTAATCCTTCAGCCTAAAATCCCATTTCACCTGTGGTTCCTCTCCCTGCTCTTTGTAAATATCATTTCAAATCCTTGTCATCATTGTCCTATGTGTAGAGTCGCGTTTATAGGTTTATGGATTGGATAAGACCTTCTCTGTTGTCTAGGTTGGCCGTTTTTCACTTTGGAGTGGAGTTAACAAGCCCAGAGAGCCAGACAAATGCTGGTTAGCTGCACAGTAGAACTGGAGTCAAGACCCAGATATCTTGAGTCCTATTACAGGCTTCCCTCCACTTAGCTTCTGGCACTATCCCGCAAATGTGAAGTCAAGTTCCCAAGGCAAGGCTTGGAGTATATAACAGACAAGACAGACCGCTCTTGTTTAGACACATTTTATGACAGATTGTGTGCACTGATTTGCCCTCCAGAGCGATACCTTGAATGAGTATGTGGGAAAATCACAAGCACTGTCAGCAGCCAAGGTCAGCCACTAAGCTGCTCACACAATGCCTCACAAGTGGGCTCACAGGAGAAGGAACTGTACAAGCTACCTTCTCACTGGTCTCTATCTCCACCCATCCAAATAATTTTTGCTATATTTTTCCTTCCAAGCTGCAGTGCTGATCATATCAACCTCTGACACTTCAGCGTGAAGTCCAAACTCTAGTCTGGTGTGCAAAGTTCTGCGTGATAGCATGCTATTTTGCCTCTCAACCTCATGCCCCCGGCCCCTTGCCACTCCATGTGCTCCCTTTCTTCTATGGGTTAGTCCCTCCATTGCCTCTCAGCTGCCACATGTGCATGTTTTCATCGCTTCTGAAAAAAAAAAAAAAACACACACCTATGTATCTTCCCTATTTATCATATTTCAAGAATTGCCTATTCTTGAAAATCTGCTGATATCATCACCTCGTTTCACCCCATCTGATGAGTTTTCACCATTGTAAATACCCATGTATTACACTTAACAAATAGTACTTTAACTGCCTAACACCTTCTCAGAATGTGAACCACTTGAAAGGAAGACTATTTCTTTATTCTTAGTGCCAGCAGAAAGTGCAGCAAGTGGTAGGGTTTACTGATGCAACAGAAGAGGCACAGATTTAGTACACAAGCAGATAATTACACAAGACACCCTGTCTATATTGCTCTCCTTTCCTCTCCTTCCTCCCATAATTCTTTACTGACCAGGGATCATGTTCCTGAGTATGAGTGGTCAGCCCACGGCAGGGCACATATTGACCCTATGTCATCAAAGGACATACACTAAGTTGGAATAATGTCTAGTTTCAAGACAGGGCATAATCATCATCAGGCAGCTGGCTTGCCTCTCCAAACAAAGAAGATCCCCCCCGTACCTTGCCTTACCTGACACTCAGCAGGAGGGAATGAAGTACAATCCAGAAGCCAGGTTCAGCACTCTCACAGGGAGCAGTTCCACCTGCTGAATTCCTTGCCATTCCTTTCCTCCTGACTGCCAGCTTTGTTTTAGGTTGTATAGGAATGGTCACAGTTTTTGAGAAATGATGGTATCACAGAGAAGACAGGGAGGCATTCTATATTCAGTCACTTGCTGTGCTTTGTACAAGATTATAAAAGTATATGCGTGACAAATATCCACACCACCTCTTGGAAAGGAATTATGATGTCAATATGTAGTGCCACTTTAAGCCTTCAGGGTAGAGGGTACTACAGAATCTATCTCCCTCTTCTGAAGGTGGTAATAATCTCTCTTCCCACGGATGAAGAGGGAGGTGTGAGAGCATTCTGATTTCTCTCTCATATCCATCAGCAAACAATGTGATAAACACCAATGTGAGTGGTAGGTGGTGTTGAAATAAGGGTAAGCAATGGATAAAGTAGAGTATTTGACAGGAAAAGCTTGGGCAAACATATTAGGCATTTCCTGATGATACAAGTTATTTGAACTACCAGGAATAGTGAAGTGAAAGTTGCTGAATTGAATCACCTAAGAAAGAAAATGAGGAGACTGGAGCAAGGCCAGAAACCAGAAACTTCTGGGAAGGAAACATTTTGCCAGTCATCCTAGAAGGGCGTAAGTGGTCTTGTCTAAGAGATGCAAAGCCCATTTATTATCCTGATTTTCTGTCTCAATTTCAGTCCAAATATTGCATTTTAACAAACTGTCCAACATTAAATCACTGTGCAAGAAAATTAACCAGCATGCACCAAAATGTTTTAACAAAGAAAAAGAATAGGTCTTAATTAGAAACCCATGATTTTGCAAGCAATTTAGCATAAATAAAATTTCAGTATGCCTAAAAATATGAAAGTCCATTAAAAACACAAACAAGTTTGCTTAGGGTAGTTTCAACATTAAATCAAGGTCAAACCTAAAATTTGTTCTGATTGAATTAAGGCAGTTTAGCTGTTAGAGTGGAATATAGTAGGTTTGCACACAGCATAAGCCAGCTTAAACAGTTCTTGATTTGGATAATAAAGAAAAGCAAATAAAAGAATGACAGACCCCACACTCTTTGCAAAATGACTCTCATTTTAGCACTACTTTTAATTCAATACTACAGCTAAACTTGATTTTAAATAGTCTTACCATTGTTTTATACCTATACATAAGATAAGTTTGTTTTATCATACCACTGAGACAAGCATTTTGATTTTCACAGAAAAGAACCCTACAGTTTTATTACATTTTTATACAATAGAATTTGTCTCAAAATTTGAAAGTAAAAGAGTCACTGAATTAGACTATGCAGTTATAGCTATAGGTATATAGGTGTAAGTATGATATATCTGTGTGTTTATTTAATGAGATATATGTATATATATAGGTGTATATATATGAGATATATAGAGAGAAACAGAAACGTATGCATACATAAATATCCTTCATATATAGAAACATTCATTTGCTAGAGAGAACCAGATTGTATTTCTTTAGATACAGATTTCTGTGAAGACATATAGGCATTATTTCAATGGCATACACATTCTATCTTTTGCAGAAAAATATTCTCATCTCATTAACTCCCCAAGTCCTATTTTGTAAATTAACTGATAAAGAATGAGCGAGGCTTTGTTCTCAGAAGGAGTGTTCTCTGTTCTCAGGAGTCCTGGATCATAATCTCCCACACCCTACAGAGTTGGGGATAAAGCACCAGGCTTGATGCTCATGGAGGGTTTTCATGGTGAATAAATCCCCCGTGTCTGACATGGTTAGGCACTCAATAAATAATGGTTGAAGACATGAAAAACTTGAGGCTACTTGAAGATAAAATGTCATAGTGTTCTAAATGTGGTAGACTAGAACAGCTAAGAGCTGAGCCTTTCAGACCACAATTGTCAGGATTTAAATCCCAATTTTACCTTTTGTTATCCCTGTAACCTTGGATAAGTTACTTAACCTCCCATTTTCCAGTTCCTTATTTCTAAAATGGAAATAATGACAGTGCCTTCCTTCTGTTTTGCTGATCTGCATTACTAGCACATTGCAAACACTGAAAAAGTGCTGTTTATTATTGCATTCACCATCTCCGGAGCCCCCAATAAATATCAGTCCTTAGGCTCCTTTAATTGAAATCATCTGATGTACAAACTCACCTGGAGAACCCAGCATCTCTCAAGCCATACTTTCAGGTCAAGGAGCCTGAAAGAATACCTAACTTTAACCCATAATTCTTTCCAGGTGTCATGGTGCTCTCAGTCCAGTCCATTGTCACAAATGCAATTTTATCTCTTACAATGCAATATGTCCTCATTGTTTCTCAAATAGTCTGGCCCCGCTGAGACTTTTGTATCATGGGGCTGGTTCTCAGTCCAGCTTTTTAAATGAGAATCATGAAGCTATTTTCTCTTGGGCCTGAGGCAATACTAGTCCCCACCAAACACCCGCTCATCTGGCAGCTGGGTCATCAGGCTTCATTAAGACACATCCTTACCCCGCCTGCTACAAAAAAAAAAAAAAAAATTAAAAAAAAAAAACCTGGGATTCCAACAGTTTGAATCTTTCTATCCCTTCCTCCTTTCTTGCTATCTCTGTTTAAATTCAGGAATTTTTACTGGACCTCACTGATGAGGCATGTCAGATAGTTTTTATTTCATGACACATGCAATGAAAAATATCCAGGCAGTTCCATCATTACAGTGTTTGGATGCTGACCATGTATCGTCCCTATCAAGAGCAGCCAATTAAATGACCCTTACTGCTTCGGCATTTATTAAGCCAAATTATTAATACTGGTACCTAAAGATGAAAAAAATACTGCCTTGCCCTCAAGATGCTCACCATGATGAAATGCAAACAAGAAGATGTGCAGTGCTTGGAAAGAAGGATAAGGAGAGGGGTTTGGTAAAGAAGGTAAGACTCAACTCATAGGATTCAGATCTCTCTCCTTGGACATACTGGAGAAATCTTCAGAAAGGTGAATTCAAGTGGGGATTTAATTGGGCAGATGTAGAGCTGATTAAGCTTAATCAGAGGAAGTAATACAAGCAGCGGGACAGGGGCAGAGAATGAAAGACCCTTGTGTGGCTAAAATTAACAATACTTAGGAGTATGTAATGTTTGAGGCAAGGAAACCAGGGTTCAAGAACCCCCCACAAGTTAGCAGGCAGATTATAACAGTGGCATCTTCACTGCATATCAGATTATAGGCAGATTATAACAGTGCCATCTTCACTGCACCTCAGATTACAGCAATCGTGTCTTCACTGCAGTACATTCTCCCCAGTGCCCTGAATCAGAGATCAAGATACTTTTCCCATAAAGGTCAAGAGCATAAACATGTCAGACTTTGTGAGCTGCACAACCTCTGTTACCATTACTCAATTTTGTCATTGTACAAGGAAGCAGTTTACAGATAACATGCAAATGAACAGGTCTGGCTGTGTTCCAATAAAATTTTCTATCTAATAATTATCAGGCAGCAGAGTGTAGTAGTCCTTTTATTTTTTCAATCACTTAACATGGAAAAACTTTTCTTAGCTTGTAGGCCATATAAATAAGATGACAGGTCAGGTATGGTCCTGTTTGCCAATTCTTTCCGTAAATAAACTATCTCAAAGCCCATTTGTAAAAAACAAAACACAAATTATGATGTCTTTCTCTGTAGTGGGTTATGTCTATGTTGCAAATATTTTCAAGACACACATTTGGGTTGAGTAAGAGACACTATGCAACTTCGAAATTTGGTGAACTTTAAGGAAGACAGTTTCTCTTTTTCCTAAGATATATTTTCTTATGATATTTATTTTAATTGAATGCATATCAATATACATTAAATTGAATAAATTTTCTACAAAGGTTACAGAGCTAATCTGTGAATGACCATCTATGTGAATGACCATCCATGTTATCTTAGTGTTAGATGTCCCTAGCATCAATACCATAGCTTTGAAAACATCCCTGTAATTTCTAGCCTAAGTTAAATTAATAATAAGGGGAGTCTTACATAAGGAATCAAAGAGGACTTAGATTATTGGAAAGGAGCTTGTCTAATCAATTCAGGCTGCTGTAACACCAGACCATAGGCTGGGTGGCTTATGCATATAGATAGCCATCTCTCTCACTTCTGGAGTCTAAACAGTCTCAGATCAAGGCATCAGCAGATTCTGAGTGTGGTAAAGAGTTGTTTTCTCAGCCAAGCTCACAGACAGCCTTATCCATGTCCTCAAAATAGGAAGGGAAAGGAAGTGACTAGCGCCTCTTTACATGACCACTAACCTCCATCACGACAGGGTTCATTCTCAAAAACTAACCACCTTCCACAGATCCTACCCCTTAATTCCATCCCTTTGGATTATGTTTCTACATATGGATTGTAGGAGACATCAATATTAAGACCACAGAAGAACCTATAGTGGGAAAGTCATTTATATGCCTCAAGTCTTACCTACTAGCAACTGAAAAACTCAATCCCCAGTTATCAATATAACATTCCTGAGCTATTTATAACAGAAGCTCCAAGAGTTAGGCAAAAATTCCACAGTCATATGATCCCAAAGCCTGATGTGGACCTTAAACATCATCTCAAACCGCAGAATTTTGAGGAGCATGTACATGGACAGAGTGGGAGCTCAGGCAACAGGCACATTTTTGCCACCATTCATGGGCTACCCACTACCCTCTTTTAGAAGGTAAACAAGAAGTTGGATAAATAAATAAGAATGAAAAGTTACATTAGTTCTTTGGGAAATTCCTCAGTCCTTAATGAGTGTGTCTGCCTTCTTTCTGGAAGACGTGAGTAGCTGCACACAGGCAATGTTGGTCTGGAGCACACCAGTGCCTGCTCTCACTGCCTTGAATAATCATATCTCAATTTTAAGTGCTCTCCCAATGCTCCTAATACACTCAGTTTTCCATATTGATCTGGGGAGCATGCTCAAGAAAATGACATACCCACTTTTAGCTCTTTAAAAGCAGAAACAGAGAGAATAACCAAGGAGAAATTCCCATCATTGCTTAGTTCATCCAATTCTACTGTAAGAATTTAAAATTGTTTTGTGTATCTGTGAGCATGCATACCCATATGGGCCTGAGTCATGTGGGGTATAGACTCAGGGTGTGGGGGCAGTTTATATCTTCAGAAACATCAGATTCCTTTGGCCAATTTGAGGTCAAGGGCTTCATCGAACACTTTGATCTAGGGAGTCTAATCTGATACCGAGGCATGCTGTGAGCCTTGGTTCCATATATCTTCAGCAATGAGATGATGAAGAAAGACAGTATTATCCTAGTTACAACTTGTTGACTGAGCTCACAACCTAAAGTGAACCCAAGACACGAGATTTGGGGAGTTTAAAATGGGCAGGAATGACCTTTTCTCCTGCCCAGGCTATTCCATCTGCAAAATTCCTAATATTGTATAAAGACCCAGCTTAAATGTCACTTCCCTTTAAAACCTTGCCTCCCACTCGCAGACAAAATTACTTGTCCCCCACTCATCTTTGCTCCCATAGCACTTTGCACAAAACTCTATTACAGCTATTATGCACTTATCACACTAAATTGCAATTTATCTGTTTATGTGGCTGTCCATTTCCACCAGAATATGCACCCTCAAGGGTAAAGATCAGGTCTTATTCATCTTTGTATTCTCAGCGCTCAGCACAGTGCTGACACAACAGCCACTTAAAAACATGGTTTAGATTTGTATTATTAAAAAAATGCATGCTCGTGTTAAAATTCAAAACAGAGTAGAGTTGTTAAAAAGGAAGGTTAAAAGGTGCCTTTCCACCATCCAGAACATCAGTCCCATTTCCCCAGGGAAAGCACTCATAGGAGATTCTACAAAATGCCTAAGTAGTACCTGTATACTTGCAACCCCATATCCAGACAAGCAACACATGACTCTCAAAGTTGCCCTATACAAGAATAGTTGCCACTGCTGGCAACATGACCTGGCTGGGTGCAAATTCTCCAGAGCAAACAAACAGAGAAGCAATGACCCTAATGCAGGAGCGAGACAGACCAAGACGCTGCTCTACTCTGTAATTTCAATGAGTTGGTCCAAGTATTCATCACATACTAACTCTCCTGCTCTCCTTTTCATCCTTTCCTCTCTTGCTGTAACTCACTCCAGGTCTCCAGACTCTGTCTTTGTCTCTCCATCTGCCTAGTGTCCCTCTATCTCTCTGTACCCATCATTTTTTATTTCTCTCTCTCCCCCCTCTCTGCTTCCATTATTCCTTCTCTCTTTCTCTGGGTTTCTCTTTCTCTCTCCTGCTCTGAGAATCTCCTTCAGCTCAGGCCAGCTCTTACAGTGTGCAAATATCCTGACCATGGACTCACAAAATGATCTAATATTTTACGTTCAAGAACAGAAGCCTAAGTGCCACACCTCAGTGTTTAAGTTGCCATGAGCAATGCAGCGGCACACAGGGATGCTCACAGCCTTCAGGAATGATCTCAGCTACCAATACAATGCAGAGCTGGGTACCAAGATTAAGACAGAACCTGGGATCTAAATCGCCATGCTTGTTCTTTTGTTGGGATGTCAGGATGCTGGAGGTACAGTCAGGTTGATGAAATTACCTCCAGATTTCTCTCTATCTCTCATCGACAAAAGGGATGATAAAGACAAGGTCTGGTAGCCTCTGCTCCATATACAGCAGAGGAACACAGAGGGATCTTGCAGCTTTGCAAATACTCTAGGCGCCATTTCTCTCTCAACAACACTGATTGGAAGCCACTCAGCCAACTTGAATGTGGATGCTTTGTCTAGTTCAGTTGCCTGGAATTCCGTTCTAATGAGACCAAGTTCACAAACTCACTTTGCTCTTTCTTGTTTTGTTTTGTTCATTTTTCAAATAACTTTTAAAAATAACTCAAGAAATGCATGTTTCTTGAGAAAGAACAACAGCAAAATTACAAAAAAAACACCTACAATCCCTTGATCTATCACAATCACAAACATTTTAAATATACCCTTCTTGCTTTTTGTTTAATAAAAATGGAATTTTATAGCATGTAATATAGTTTTTAAATATTGAATTCCCAGCTACATCCAAGTATATTTCTAAAAACATGGAATCTGTGTGGGGAACAATATAGATAAAAATCTCTAATGACCCTGACTTCCTGGTGCTTATGTTTAATTTGTTTTTCCTTCTCTATTTTGCAGAAGATTCCCCAACTACACATTCATACATATTTTTACATAAGCAATCTTTTAGTAGCTGACTAGTCTATAACATTGATGGGTAAAGCCTTTGGTTGTTTATTCTATTTGAAAAATCCGTTTTCCCCACAGAAATAGCAAATAAAACAGCACATATTTAGTAAACAAGATGTGATACACTGAACATTTGAAATCCTTAAAATTTTTTATGATGAGAGTGATAACATTTTCTTTTGTTATATGAATGAGGTAGCATTGATCCCCACCTAAGAGCTGGGGTAGGTTGCCTGGAAAATCAACCATGTTATTAGGGAGATGAAGTAGTCAGTCCCACCCTGACCTCTAGAGAGGGCAGAGAGGCTGGAGGTTTAATAGATTGTCAATGACTGGCGATTCAGTCCATTATGTGTCAGTAATCATGCCTTCATAAATGACCAAAAGGACAAGGTTCAGAGAGCTTCTGGTTTGATAAATGTTTGGAGGTTTGGGAATTGTGGTAAGTGGAGAGGGCATGGAAACTGAATTCTGTCCCCAATTCCTCGTTCTATCACTTCTTCCATGTAGCTGTTCCTAAGTCATATTGTCTTATACTAAGTAGGTAATCAAGTGAGTAAAACATTTCTCCAGGTTCTGTGATTTGCTTGAGCAAATTCAAGGAGGGAATCACTGGAGCCTCCAAATTGCTGTGTGGTCTGAAGTACAAGTGACAACCTTGGCTTGCAATTAGCAGTCTTCTCAACCTGAGACCTTAGCCAATGGGACGGTACTATCTCTGGGAAGACAGTGTCAGAACTTAGTTAAACTGAAAGATAACTGGTGCTTGCAGAGACACTGGAAATTAGATCCAAAATGCTATTACAAGTTTGTGTACAAACAGTAAAGAGACATTGCACAGAGATGCCATCATTTATACCAGCATTGACATGAACAAAATATTGATGATAATGAGAACAACTTAAGCCTTCCTGATTGCCTACAATATGCCAGATGCACTTCAGGCATTTTTATATCTATTATGTCCTTAAAACATCAATAGATATAAAAAAAAGTCTAGCATTATTGTTTCCATTTTACAGATGAAGAAACTAAAGCAGAGTTATAAAGCCCTTTGTTCAAGTCCACATATATTGTAGATAGTGGAGTAAGAATTCAAACTGATTATAAACATTTCATTATATTTAAAATTAATGTGCACTTCAGTCATTTAAAACACACTTTGTTCATGGTCATTTGGACAACTAGGAAAGAAAAATTCCTGAATATATGCAGTGGTAGAAATATCACCATTTGGCAAAAAAGAATGTATATATACATGTGTGCATGTACACATATATTGTGTCCACATGTATATGCATATATACATATATGTGATTTCTAGAAACTCCCATATAATCATCTCTGATTCTCCTACAGAACTTTCCATCAGGTCACTTCACCATTGGGTCAAATTTGAGATCTGATAAGATCCGTGGGTTTCAGCTCTCCATGGAGATATATTGAGCACAGTGACGTAAGGTTGTGAATATAATGGAAGGGGAACAAAGACCATCAAATTTACACATAAAACTTAGGACAATGATTCTCAAATTCTACTGCTCCTAACAATCTCCTAGGATATTTGTGAAATGTACAGATTTATAGTTCCCATGGACAGACCCATTCAAAAGCAGTTTCCAGTCTCAGAGGAAAAACTCTAGGAAGCACTACCCTAAGCCAAGGAAGAGAGCTGGCTTTCCAGCTAAGAACTCAGCAAAATGCAAGTCAGGGTAAACAGTGCTACAGGCAAGCCTTGTCAGTCTTCTTTCCCCTCTCCTGATTCTGATGCGGTGTGTGCCGGAAAGTGCTGAGATAAGGGCAATACTTTTCCTTTTACACCAGACACCAGGCCGTGCAGCAAAAGGATCTGTGGCCAATACTTCTGTGCCTCAATAGATCCTGCAACTCCACCTAGGGGAAAGAAGCCTAGTGGCACCCACCCATTGGTCTCCAAAACACATGATCAGTGGGTGGTCCGATAGCATGATTCTTATTAGCACTTCAGAGTAAAAGAGCATATGTTGTCTATACTGTCACTCTAGGCTCACGAACCAGCAGGGAGAAACCAAAGACACATTCCATGCAGGTTGCTGGGATAACAAAATGACATGCAAAATAACCGCTCATGGAGTGAATGGATGGAGTCCAGGGCTTGGGTCAGACTACATCATAGAGCAGCTGATCACCAAGTAAAGTGCATCATGTTAGTAAGCTGGGGTTGGATGACATACAAGGTTGAGAGGGGTTACACAGGCCAGCAGTCCCTCAAGCACCCCTCTGTGGCCTTCTAACAAACCTATAAGTAAACCCATGCGAAGGGGGCTACATGGTGGAATGGAAAAGGTAATGGGATCAGAAAAGGAAAAATCAAACTTGATTTCTGTGACTTTCTTACTGAGGACCCTGAGCAAAGTCTTTAAGCCTTGATGTCCATGAATTTATACTGAAGATGATACCTACTTTCTAATGGTGGAGTCAGAACTAAGGGAAATATGTGGTGATGCTCTAGAATATTTCCAGAGCTGCTGTTCATGCCATTAGTGGTATTTATGCTGTTGTTGGTAAGAGAGACTTCAGGTATAATCAATATCCTATCTGGCTACACAGAGCTATCCCCAGTGTTCAGCAAACCCCCTTGCCTTTTTCCTTTTCCCACAAATCAGTCCCATCCCCAATGGTTAAAATAGAAAAGGCAGAGGGTAGTAATCCAATTATAATCCTTGAGCCAGTAGAATCCACAGTATCACCTTCAGTTTCACTAGTGCTGTGCTCAAATGTTCAAAACCCATATTCCCTTGATGGAGACCACATTTAATAGTATATTAGATTAGGTTATTGCTACAAGAGAGCCCATGTACTAAGTTACCTCATTTCTGAAGGCTATTAGCTATGGGGCACATGTGGTGGATAGATTATTTCAGGAGATTTCATTTGCAGAAAGTTCCATCAACTCTCTTTCTAAGGGCTTAAACAATGCCAAGAGTATGCCTTTGTATGAGTTCATTCATTCCAAAGACCAGGACAAACAGTATGAGTACTGAGTCTAGAACTCAGCAGTTAAACCTCAGTATTGACACCTCTTCCCGCACAGACTCGTTGGGCACCAGTACACAGGGTTCAGACACACAGTGGAGTGTGCTACCTTATATCTGTGCAAAGCCAGTCCTTGGCCAAACCAGCTGCATGACCTCCAGTGGAGCAAAACATTTTTAATCTTTTTTATTCCACTAATTGACCTACTTAATAGCAATGCCTTGGTTTCCCAATTTGAGAAAAATAAACATTTGTCTTTCCTTACAGGACCTTGGTGAGAATAAAACCAAAGTGATGAAAGCAGTGTTTCAATTGGTGAGAACAAAAGCATTTTGCAAAGTAAAAGAGGTGAGAATAAATCTAAAGTGGTTTAACAAAATCAGGAGTGCTGATGACACAGACAATATCTTATGCCTGTGTAGAACTTCATATAGAATTTCCTACTGGGTGTTTATATCCTTTTCTTCTTTACTATCTACATTTAGAATGGGCTTTGTTCTTTTCTTGTAACCTGCACAGTAAGATCCCTCCTTTATTTCTTGCCAGTCACTGGACTATTCTGTAGAGGCCATCTGAATAGAGTGGCTACTCCTTAGAGTAACTGTTACACTTCCATGGAGCCTCTCTCCACCTTACCAGGCCCAATTCATCACTCTGTCACCCTTGTTGGTCACAACAGAGACACTACTTGGCTAGTTTCCCATTCAGGACACACAGAAGCATTCTGTACACTTTCTACCCTGAGATCTAGGCTGGTAATTGAGATACACACAAAGACAGGGCAAATATTTACAAATATTTTACATATGTTTAGTGACCCAACATAAGCTGGCAGGGAATCAAATTATTTTCCCTCCAGGCAGCCTGGCCAGTGGTATTTCTGACCAATAACTTAAGCAGAAGAAAGTCTTCCTGTTAAAGCTGTGTGGAAAACGTCAAGGTAAAAATGAAACAATGATGGCTCCAGCTGAGATGTAATGTACAAATAAGGGCAGGCAAGTCTTTAAGTGACTTCATGGGTTCTTACCTGACTTTTTGGTCTTGAAAGATACTCAGACTCACTAGAAAAGTGATGTATATTTTTTGGCTTACAATTTATTTGTAAAACTATTTCTCAGGTTAAAACTGTTTAAACATACATGACATTCAGTAAAGTTCATTTTTTTGGATACAAATGGAAACTGTTACCTTGCTACTCACCACCTTCACTCACATCTTCAGTTCAGTTGAAAATATCTTTTTTTTTTCTTTTGCAACTTTCATACAATATTGATCATGTTTATATGGTTGTATCATGTGATACAGCTGAAACTATCTTGTAATCGCCTCCATCTTTTAAATACCAGTACCTCTACATTTCAAGGTTCAGTAGAGACACCTGCTCTGAGGTACAGCCTGAAGACCATTCCAACCGAAAAGTGAAAAGTGGCTGCCCCTCCTTTACTATCCACGGCACCTTTGGCCCAAGAGGGCCATTAACTTCAGCTGCCTCTTCAGAAGATTCTTTCTATAGACAAAAAAGAGCTTTGAAGGCAGGTATTACTTCTTTTTTTCCTTTGTGCATCCCTCCACAGAGTTCCCTTTCATCAGTGCCTGACAATAATAGGTGTCAGTACGTATTTGTAGAATTAAATGTGACCATTTGCGTAAGAGTCTTAGCATGACGCTGCCACATGGCTTTGGAGGTTACCAAATATGAGCAATTATTATTCTCTTAAGTAAATGAGATAGTTCCATCGGCTTGCCTACTTTAGTCTGTAGCTTTCTGGGGTTCCTCTTTAAAAGGATGTGGATACAATTTCCAGAGCCAGCATTCATGTCATTTGACTCTAGAAAAGTCCATTAAATATATTAAGAGATGCCTGCTTTCCAACTTCACATTAAACAATCCTTTCTTTGTCCAAAGATGGTAATTCCTTAACATAGAGACATGATATAATAAACCTAGTAAATCTTATTTTGCTGCAAATTCACATTGAAATGAATGTCTGCTTGAATCTCAAAATCTTGATTTCCTATACTATAAATAAATGTGCACACAAACCACAGAAAAAGAAGGAATCTGAAATAAAAGGCTTGCTCACTTGTAAACCAAGTTTACAGCTCCTTGTGTCATTTCGGTATCCACAACACTCATGTCACTTTACTTAAATATAGTAAGTGCATGATACCTACAGTTTGAAGAGACTATTAAAATCATTTCATCCTGTAAGGGATTTCACTGGTGTTCTAGTCAATTAGTGTCATTTTATAGTGGATGAAATTGAGACTATAAAATTTTAACAGGTTATAACTACAAACCTAATTTCTTGTATACAATCAGAACCATAATCCAGAATCCTTAATTCCCAGTACAGATTTACATCTTCAACTAAAATAAGTAGCATTTATTGAGCACTTATTACATATTGGCTACTGGTATACCTTATGTCAATGTCAGATGTCCAGAAAAAGGCTCCAGAAGACCCACCATCTTCTTATTTTAGCTAAGAAAATTGAAGTTCAAAGAATGGAAGTTTCTTGTTCAAGACAAAGTGTTCTGAAGCAGGACAGCTAACATTCAACTCAAACCTGTCTGCTTCCAAACCACTGCTTTCCGGGTCACACAACATCAACATCCCTTAGTAGCACAGAGCAATGAGCAGAGAAAAAAATAGGTAGGTTTGCTAGGGAAAGCTAAAATCTTTCATCATTTTACTTACAAAAAAATAACTATGTCAAAATGTAGACCAAATCAGATATTCATATTCAACTTCTCTATAAAATCAAATTTGTAGTCAACCTAGGAAAGGAACCCATTCCGGAAGAATGCTAGATCCATGTGCAGGTTCCTTGTTTGAGAATGAAGAGACGGATGGTGGATGAAAACAACTACATTGCTACTTAAGGTACAGGTATAATGTGGCAGTCGCATGTTGAAGTCCTATTTTTCCACAGGGAAATGACATTTCCAGCTGATACCATGCCCTTCTCCACCATAATCTGAAATGTACCAGATCAAATTCTTTAAAATATAGATTTCAAAAGACCCAAGTTTTCCCTGGATTTTTGTATCATCTTAACAAGTCATATAGCTTTCAGGTATCTCAGTTTCCTCATCTGTGTAATGGCAGCAAGATCTGAGCACATCTTTGTAAAAATTATGTAACTAATGAATACAAGGCATCCAATTGAAACCAAACCCAGGTTGGGACTCAGTTTATTCATTAAGGCAGGATGTCAAGATCCAGAATGAACAACTAAAGGCAAAGAAGTACAGGAAAAATCAAGCCAACCATCATACGCTATGATAGGTGCAGTTATTTAAATATCACAGTGATAACAGAATTAGTGAAGCAAAAGCCTCTGTTAACAAATCTTATATCACACTTTCCAGTGACAAGGGACAAGGTGGTGAACTGCAATATTCAAATTGACTCCTGCATAAAAATATGAAAAGGAGATATTAACAGTTGCCACCTACCTGTTACCTAACAAAGATCTTCTAAGGATGAATGAGCATAGCATTTTGAAAGTCCTTGGAAATAAGGAATAAACCCATGCCCCACCACACATGCATATGTAGATAAATATATATTTTAACAAACTAAGTATTACTATATAAATTTAGATCAGGGCACAGCATGCCTCAGATGAGTAGGGTAGGAACAATATGTTCTTGCTTAAGACACCAAGCTCATGACAAATGATTCATACCTAGCACCTTTTATGCCAAAAGATTCCCCCAGGTGTTCCACCAACTCTAGCAACAGTTTCCATCAAGCTAGATTGCAGCAGAGAGGAATCGCATCACACCCACGGAGGGCAGGGTACTTGAGTCTACACAACTGTATAAGCCCAGCAGTGGAGGGGGCAGAAAAGGGAAGGAAAGAGGTGACAGAACCACCCAGAATCCCTCACAAGTCTGACAGGCAGCCTGTAATTATCATACATTTACACCTTTAATGCAGGTGTTATTGTAATCAGAAGCCCTGCTTAGCAAAAGCTTTTAGATGAAGGTGAGACAGGTTCAGAGAGGATTGTATTGAGTGGTGTGGGCTGTGGGCTGTGAGCTGGGAGGCATGTAAATGTGAACACAAGCAGAGCCACTCATTTGTTTCTGGGTTTAGGTTGCTGGGTTTCTCATTCTAGGGGAAAGTGAAGAGGTGTGAGCTGAGAGCTCCAAACAGGTGTACGATACTTTACAGCCTCCTGCTCTCTTCCCAGCATCCTGGCACACAATTCTCAACAAGGACTCCAGCAGGCATTGCCCCCATTCTGGAGATGAGCAGATACAAGCTCAGAGCCAAGGTCAAACCACACATCAGAGAACACATCTGGTCACTAGTCTTACTTCTTATGCCACCAAGTTGCCCTAACAAGTGTCTGCTTTCCTTCCCTTTTAAACAGTCATTTAAACGGTCTTTTCTATGAAGGCTTGCCAGCTGTTTGGAGGATATAGAGATGAACTGTTTTTATTCCTTTTTATAACACACACCAAGAAATAAAACAAAAATTATATATAAGGGACATGAATGGGAGATGATATGTTCTTATAGAATATGGGATTTGTAGGGTGGAAGTCTCAGTTCTCATGATGTGAGTGTTCAAATCTTGGACTTGCACCACCTGGATTATCCCTACACTATCTCAGACTTCCCTGCATGTCACCATGCAGGCCCTGACCTGAATAAGCCCTACTGGGTTTATAAGTACCATTAAAAAAAAAAAAAAGGCTGGCAGTGCTTGGCGCCATTTCTTAAATGGAGTTTAAAATTTGCCAAAGATGTACTATCCTTTTCTCGCTCTTTCCAAGATATTTCAAGAAATGAACTAAAGTAAGAGGTCAATATCATTGAGTAATATTTTATAGCTTGAATGACCTTAAAAGTCAAAAAATATTTTGAGTCCAAAGTCTTTTGCTTCTTGATACCAGAGGATCTAACACATTTGATGTGTTTAAAACCCACCTTTAAAGTCAGACTCTTGGAGTGACTCACAGCAGTACATATGTTGGTCAATTGATTTGAAGATTCATGTTCAAATTGGGAGAGGTTCTCATGGGTATGATAGGAACGCTGTGAGAGTGAAGGTGAGACATGAGGGTAGGGGTCCCCAGGACTGAATGGCAAAAATGATGGTTTCCACTACTTGATTAAAACGCTCCTGAGAACCACATAGAACCACAGTCTCAGACATGAAGACTGAATCATAGGGGAAATCCTGCTGATTCTCTCAAGACAGTCGCACCAATACAAAATATTATTTGTCATGATTTACCTTACTGTTTTACTAGTTGATCTCCGCATACACAAGAAATCCATAGTGACAGACGATTACTTTAAAATGTTTGCAACTTGTATTAAAAAGCTGACAATGAGCACAAATCTCTAAAGTGGCGCTTCCCTGGGAAGGTTTCTAGCAATTACATCACACAGAAAACACTGAAATAGAAGGGGCTGCACAGACTGTGCAAATCACAAGCGATACAATTGCCATAAGCCCACAGAAGCTGAAACTTGGACACGGGTTTCCTTTCATCCATCATTGTCTTTCTTTCTTTTCTTTCTTTTTATTTTTTTTTTAACTGTTCTTTCTGTCAACCTAAGAGCAACCTGGAGAAATCTGCACTTTTACATCATCGTCAGTTACCCTCGAAGCTGCATCTTCACTCTTTCTGCTCATTCAAGTTTCCAGGTGCTGTGGAAACTGGAATAACTCCCTCTGACTCCAGAATGCTGGTTTTCCCAAAAATCTAAAACCATCCCTGATGTGGCCAGAGCTGGTGAACTTGTCCCGGATGGGTCCAGTGTCAGCCTCCTGGATGCCAGTAAGCCCTGTCCTCCCTCCTTAAAGAGAAGGCTAAGTGGGTGTTTGTACTCTTCATGGGAGGGGGTCTGGCAATAGGGGAGAACAGGGAGTTGTTGTCACTGGGATATATCTGCTCTTCCTGGGACTGGTCTCGCCAGAGAACAACCACTCATTCACAGGCTGGAAAGCCCCAGCTCTCTCAACACACTGACGGGGGCTGTTAGAAGATGCTGGAGAGTTCCTGTCCTGAACTTGAATCCACGGAGCTTCCCAGAAAAAGAACAATACACTAAAGGGCACCTTACTGTCCGGTTTCTCTTCCCTCGTGGGGAAGAAGGGGTTAGGAGCTCCGTGTAAAGATAAAATTAAAGGCATACCGTAAAGTCCTCTTGATCTGACTTGAGCTCATCCCCTAAGTCTCCCAAGTAAAGGGAAAGTCAGTTGGGAGAACAGG